>PVKS010001473.1:0-141043 GCA_004027875.1 Aplodontia rufa | reverse complement strand
AAAAAAAAAAGAAAGTCTGCACACTCCAGAAATAAAATAATTAGCCAAATTCAGAATAAATGTCTTCCGGAAGTACAGGAACTGAGCAACGAATAGGGTTCTAAAAATGATAGACACCAGTAAAAGTCCAAATGTCATAAAAATTCTCACTCCTTGTTTTCTATAAAAATACAGTCATTTCCTTAATTCAATAGATATCAACTAACTTTATGATAGGTACTTCCCTAAACTTTAGAGATGGAAACTTACATTCTATTAGGTATAAAATAAACAAGTAGGCATATAATGGAGCAATATAATTTCAAACATTATGAAGAAAGTAAAACTGGCTATTGTGAGTGACCGAGAATACTTGAATATGATCATTCAATAGTAAGTTTCATGTTTTTTCATAATAGACAACTGTCAGGATGCACTGAATAAAGTGGAAAAATAAGCACCTGTTTTATGCTAGGCAACACAGCATTATAAAGAAAAATAAAAACCATTTATGATGCACCATTGGCTTAAAGAAAGCAAGATGCTAGCACAGACGAATTATTAATTAAAAAATTAACAACTGGATGTAGTGGTGCACACCTGCAATCCCAGTGATTCAGGAGGCTGAGGCAGGATGATTGCAAGCTCATGGCCCAGCTGGGCACTTTAGCGAGACCCTGTATCAAAATAAAAATTAAAAAAGGACTAGGGGTGTAGGTCAGTGTTGGAGGGCCCCTGGGTTCAGGCTCCAGTACTACAAAAATATAAGTTGATCAACAGTTAAGAGTACATAAAAGGACTGGAACAGTGGCTCAGTGGTTATGACACTTGCATGACATGTGTGAGGACACAGGTTCATATCCTAGCATCATGTATACAACAAAGCGTTAGAACAATGAAAGCTACATGCAAAACTAAAGAGTTCTCTCTCTCTCTCTCTCTCTCTGTCCTTCTGTCTCTTAAAAAGGAGTACGTAGAGATGCCACAGAGAGATGAAAATAACAATAGTAAAAACTATGTCTCATGTACTTACAGAGTTGCTTTATATCTCTTGCCATAAACTCCCACATTCCCAATATCATAGATGAGGAAACCAAGGTTTAAATGTATTTACTGACTTTTCCAATGTCAAGTGGCTGGTGAGTGGTGGAATAGCCTCAGGTCCTGCTCTTCTCAGCCCTCTACTCCCTCCAATATTCAGATGTTTGTCAAAACATCAGGGGAGAAAATTCCTCCTAGGTACTGATTTTGAGTAATTGTAAATAAGTTTATTCAGATCGAACTTCCCAATAAACTATGAACCATGCTGGGTTGAGTTTAAATGGAAGCCTATAGCCAGACACATTTGTGGAAAAATCAAAACAAAGATGCTTGTATCCTGAAGCCATTGTTTAGCACTGCACACCGTGGCTTCAGTTTGGAGCCCCAGGTGGAGAGTGGGACAAAGTCAATGTCCATAGCCTACCCAAGCTGGAAGTATCCAAGACATTTCCTTTTGGAAGTCCAAATCCCAAGGGAGGGCTGAACTAGTTGCAAACGTCACAACATCCCACCCCACTCCCAAATCCAAGAGGGAAATAGAGAAGTTTGTCTTGATGGTGACCAAAGCAGAATTAGAAAGAAGTGGGTGGGGAAGGAAGGGACAAGAAGGAAGGAATGCCTTGAGCAGTTTTGGGCACTGATCAGCCCTTTCGTGTATTTATACCTAGCTTGCACTGCTCATGGGATTTCAAGCATCAAATTTGACTGAGGTAGTCCCAGACTGATAGTATATAACTTTTTGTAGGAGATACATTTTATTTTTTTATTCAGAAATTTATTTATTGAACAAGCTTCTAATGAAATAATATAATATATATATATAAATTCTAAAAATTAGATTTACTCTCAAAAGCCCCCCTCAATTTACCTACCTTTATCCCTCCCACCCCCTCCTGCCCAATATATCTCTACGAATCCCTTAGGTTGTATGACATTACACCTTATCCGGATTTAAAACATGATAACAGACCTCCTTTCTCGATGGCCAGCTCCAGCCTCCACAGATGAGTGAAGACATTCGACCCTTGGTTCTCTGGGTTATGCTGATTTAACTCAGCATACTTTCTTATTTTAAACCTCAAAGAAACTTCCAAATTATTTTTCAAATGCAATCTTGAACAAGCAGTCTTATATAACCAAATGCATGGATAAAGGAAAGAACACTAAGAATAACTTGCATATTGATGTCCGTTGTTAACAGAATAGAAGGATAATTGTGTTGACAAATTCTCACCTAAATAACATATATTTCATACAATCCTATCCAAAACCCCAGCAAGTTTGTTCATGAAAGAGAAAAACTGATTCTAAAGTTTGACCAAGAAGAGTCAACAGGCTTTTGAAAAAAAATTGGGAAGACTTACTCTACCAAGTACTGGAATATATTCTTAAACCATAATAATCAGCTTACTGAAGATATTACATACATATCAACAAAGATACCCATGGACAGAGATCAACACATATATAGATCTTTTCTATATAACAGAAGGAGCACAGAAGGTGGTGGGAGAATGACAGCCTTTCTGATATATTATGCTAGAAAAAAATCAAGTTATATATGTAGAGAATAAAATTATGCCACTACTAGCATTCATTATGGTATGGATTTTAAGTGGATTAGCTACCTAAAGCATTTTAAAAAAAACTATAGGAGAATATTGCCATGCTCTTGGATAGAGAAAGACTTTCAAGGGTTTAACAACAATAATAAAAGACAATTTAAAAAATTTAAAACTAAGAACTTCTCCTCACCTCTAAAAACATCCTGAAGAAACTAAAAATATAAGCCACAGAATCAGAGTTGACACTTATAAAACATAAAACTGATTTAATTAATGTCCAAAATAGAGGATTCTTGGCTAGCAATAAGGGGAAAAAAGTGATTATCCAAGAGAAAATGAACAAAGGGCTTGGAAGGGCAATTCACTCATGAGGAAATCTAAAGGCCTAAAATTACAGAAAAAGATGTTTGACTTCAGAGTAATTAGAAAAATGCAGTGGAATGTATAAGTTTGCAAAAATGAAATGACCAACAGGTTGCAGAAACATAGAAGTTTTATAAAACCAGGTATGATTACCTTATCAGCCAACAATCCTATCTCTATTCATATGCCATATATAAAAGAGTGCTTATATGCAAATGCTGTAAGTCAAAGAATAATCACTGCAGGAATATTTGTATTTGCCCCAAACCTAAATATTGACCAACAGTTCAGTGAATAAATAATTGTGGCATATCTATACAATAGAAAATTATATAGAAATTTAAAAAGTGATTACAGTTGCCACCAAAAAGATATCTAAATTTCTTAAGTAATATCAAAGGGGAACAGGACCCCAAATAATAAGGTATTAGCATGTGTAAGGTGTTTGTACAGATTGTGAAGGGAAGGGGTTCACCACAGTGGAGAGGAAGGGAGCTGTTAATTGGCCAGGACACACGTGGATGCTTTGCGGCTGCCGGCAGTGTTCTAGTTCTTCTCCTGATGGTTACACAGGGATTCATTTTAGACTACTTACCAAACTATAAATGTAAGCTTATAACCATTTCTCTGTAGAAGTTGAAATTTCATATTTCAAAGAGCCAAAGATATAGAAAAGAGAGGAAGAAAGACAGAAGACCAAAAGAAGGAAAGGATGAAGGGAGGAAGGAGTTTTCCTCTATGAATTTAGAGATGGAAGCAATTAACTCTGTGCCAAAGAAGAGAACTTTATATTGATAAAGGTTCTGAGCTGGACTGTGATGTGTAAATTAGATTTCTTAAAACAGAAAGACAGGCAGGGAAATTGCAGATAATACAAAGAAAGTGCAGAGGACTGGAAGTAGGAAAGCTCAGTGTTTTTTTTCAGAGATCAGAAGTCAGACTAGTTAATTAAAGTGGAAATTTCATAATGGAGAGAGGTGAGAGAAACTAGAAGAAAAGTTAGGGGGAAATCAGGTGGGACCCTAAATGCCAAAATAAAAAAAAAATTTGAGCTCTTGACCTCTGGAGGCATAGACATGGGGGATGTTTCTGTGCTTCTGTAATGTTTTACCCTAAGTTGCATCAAAAGAGATGTAATTTTCATGTGTACTTGTATTACTTCCTAGATACTGTGCAGAAAAAGGAAAGGATTTGAGATAAATAGATATGCGAGGAGCATGTGGGCAAAGCTGATGTCAAGTGATGCTTTTGTGGGGATTCTGTCATGTGATTCGCAGAGGTCTATTAGGGGACATGTGTCCTCAAATGTCAGGAAGAGGCAGGTCTGGTGAGCCACAGACAGCCCCAGGACTCAGCAAGCAAGGCATTCCAACTGCCTTGCCCAGGTCCTTCTTTGCTTATCATTTACACTACATGATTGAAGTCAGTCTGATTGGTGGGGGCCAGGGAGGGTAGCCTGAATATCAAATTAATAAATAGTGTTGCTGGGAAACACCTGTGAGGAAAGTGAAGGTATCAAACAAAAACAATTGACCTGAGGAGACACTTAATAAGTCACACAAGAACAGCGGACCCACCTGTAAATTCCTCATTATCACACTTACATTTGACACACCCTAGGGAGCTGGCTTTCAGGTAAACCAGAAATAGCCCCACTTTTGCCCACCGGCATTCCCCTTGGAATGAATGTGTGATGATTAATATCCTGTTTTATTTACCCACTGGCTTTTCAAAGATGGAGCTAGAGTCAAAGCCCAAACAGGAGCTAAAAGAAATTCAAACTGAAGAGCTGTTTGTGTTAAGATCAAAAGGCAGGCAGGTGTCATAGCACATCTTCAATAAATCAGGTGTTAATTTTCAAAAATTCCTTAGAAAGTTTTTCTTTTAAAAAAAATCTCCTCTGCCAACAAAAGTTTTGTAAAAGTAGAAGACATAGACATACACATCCTGAATGGTGAGTTTCATCTTATGCTGTTTCCCTATATTATGGGCTGTCCCCTCTCTGTACTAAATTACTGTCTGTCTGTACAAAATGAAATGGAAACTGAAGAGGAGATCACTCAGATAATTTAGGTCAAAAATAAGTTCTCTAGAAACATCCAGATTGAGGCAAACATGTTTTCTATGGTTCACATCATCCTGATAATTGCCTTAATTCTCCATTTCGTTTTGCTTCTGTAGACAGCTTAATGGCAGTTAAGTTTTTTGGATCTTGCAGCATAAGAATAAATACTCAATTAAGGCTTTTTCAGATGAGTCAGAGAGAAAAAATCACTGTAGCTCTAAGTGATGCATGCACCCATTCCTAACCATTTGCTGGTCTGTAAGTTTTCAGACACGATTTAATACACAGAGGATATTTATACTGACAAAGGAAACAGAATAAATCAGTAATTCATGAAAAAGATAATTTCTCCCTGACCAAAATGTCAAATTAAAGTTCCACCACTGTCCAGATTGCAGGACCTGCACCACTATTATCAGAATCACTTACAAAGTATAGGAGAAAATTGCTACTTGTCAGGCAATGTAGGAGTTATGGGGACTCAAGGGAAAATGAACCTGTTTATTTATTTATTAACTCATTCATTTACCCAATATTTTGTGAAACCTCTACCAAGTGCCAGAGACAAAGACTCTTCACCTCATCAAGTTTAACATTTCAGTCAGGAGGAAGGAGGCAGATTGAACAAAGACATAATGAACAGGTAAATCACTCCTTGTGAATGAAGGGGAAAAGTGGTAAGGGAAAAGGTGAGGCAGGCCAGTGGATATGGGGAGCTACTGGAGGGAGGAGGCAGTTCTTTCTTAAATATGGTGCACAGGGGAAAACTTAAAGTCTATTGCAAATGTGTCATCTGCAAAAAGTCATGAAGGAGGTGAAAGTTATATATCTGAGGCTAGAGAGTTTTGTTTCGTGAAGACATCTCGAACAAAGGCTCCAGGGCAGGAATGGATAGTATACCTGATATGTGTGAGAGACAACAAGAAAGCCAGAGTCTGAGGCACAATGTCCATCAGTGGTAGCAGGGTATGAGAACAAAGAGTAGCACAGGAGAACAGACACAATGACTCCACGACTGTACTGCACCTGGAAGAGAGGTGCTGCCCTCAACTGGAATTTAATAAAAGATCCAGGTACAGAAAATTTTGGTGGGGTTGAGGAGATCAGTTCAGATATGGATGTGTTAATACTGAGATTTCCATAGACACTCAAAGGGAAATTAGAGAGTATGTTTAGCATTGTCAACTATAAGGATTATAGAAGTATAGGTTTAGAATTGTTCTTCCATCTCTTCCTAATGGTTGTGAAAGTTTTCTTCAGAATGGCAGTAATTCTTCCTCAGTTTCCTAGGGACTTGCTCATGATTCTCATTTTCCCAAAACATTTCTTTTCTCTCATCTGCACTCTTTGGGGACTTAATGGAACTAAGACTGTGTTGTTGATAGCAATAATAGTAATCACAGTAGCTACTAGAAAGATTACTACTGTTTTTATTAAAAACTTTCTTTTCCTCCAGGACTCAAAGTTAGACTGCAATTTCCAGTCTCCCCTCATGCTAGGAAGAACCGCGTGACTGATAACCGATCTATGAAACAGGCAAAAATACACAGGGTATTTCCATTCTTAAAAATAACCCTCCAAGGTATTCTTCCTTGCCTGACAGCTGGTCACAAAGAATCTACTAGTCTGTTCTGTCACCCTGGGGGATGGCAGAACATTAGGTGAAAGGACTCTGACACCTTCAAGGACAGCACGGAACCAAACTTCTATGCCAATTCGCATTTGACAATGACTTGAAGGGGAAATAAACCTCGTCATGATCAGCTACTGATGGCATGAAGTTCTTTACAGCAGTTTGCATATTTTCACTAACAGAGATACTGAACATTTACTATGTGTCAGGCAGTATTCTAAGCTCTTGAACTATAATGCCACTATGATGCCAGTATAACACTGGTCCTTGATGGCGGTAGATAGAACAGAAGAATGATTTAGTATTTCCAAGCCTGTATTTAACTTATTCCAAACAGTCTGCCTTTTTCCTTATGCCAATTTCTATTCTTATATCATCTCCATCATGTAATTTCTTTTAACTTGTTTTTCATTCTATATTTGTTGTTAAGAATAACTTCTGGGTTTTGTTTTCATTTTATAAAGGAGTCTGTGTTAACTTTTTTTGTATGTAGGGGTACTAGGGATTAACCCCAGTGATGCTTAACCACTGAGCAACAAACCCATCCTTTTCTTATTTTTTATTTTGAGACAGGATCTCACTAAATTGCTTAGAACCTTGCTAAGTTGCAAAGGATGACTTTGAACTTGGGATCCTCCTGAGTTGCTGGGATTAGAGGTGTCTGCTACCACACTTGACTATTCTAATGTTTTTAATATTCACATTTATTTGCTCTTCATGTTTTTACAACCTGGACTTCATTCTTACCACTGAACTAAAAAGTTCTTATTAGTTTTAACTTCCAGGGGTAATATGTTGTCCCAATTTACAACTACTTCTAGGTCTTTCCTTCTGAAGCCTCCTTTTTCTTGGCTTCTGTGAAACCACTATATTTGTTGGTTCTGTTTTTTTTTTATCTTTAAGTACCTTTTCTATGTCTCACTCCTTAAATATGGGTTGATTACTAGCCATTTTCTTACTGAGCAAACAAACTAACTGTGGGTTAAGAGAATCCACTTACAAAATGGTAACTCCCCAATGCAGCTGTGAACCCATCTCTGTTATGTGAGCTCCAAATTCATAATTGTGAAAGAATATTTCCAACTTAGTGTTTGTTTTGAAAATCACTTCTGACTCAACATCATCAAAACTTAGTTGATCGTATTGCTTCCAACCAAAACAAACTTCCTCCCTTCTCCTGTGTGCCTGATTGATACATTGAGTACTCAAATATTTGTGGATGGAGACCTCCTTTCACTTGATCTCAAATCACTCACAAGTTGTCCCAAAATATCATCAGTCCTAAATTTCTTATCAATCTGTTTCTCTCTATCTGCACAGTTACCACCATTGCTTAAAACTGTATTGTTTTTGGTCTCTATTAACCTCCTAACCAGTGTCACCGGCACACATTTCACCTATATGCAATTTACCCTTCACCCAGCCACTGAAGTGACTGTAAAAATAATTCTCATAAATACTTCTGGTGACTTTCTGCAACTTCCCAAGATCAAGACTTTTTCAGGTAATTCTGATATTGATGGGTGCTGTCTCAACTAGAGCACTGGTTTGAAATGTAAGTCCTAAGACCTGACCTCGTCTGCCTGACCTCAAGATCTACTTCCTGTGATGTACCCATCAGGTGGTGCTATTGAATGTGCCTCAAATTCTCAGCATCTGTACACATTCCCAACTATACTCTATCTCACATGAGTATATTAATTTGTTTCCCATAATCAACTTAATTACAATAAGCTTACATAAACTTTAAATAATTTGTGCCATCTTTTGATTGTAAATGCTGTTCTATATAATCTCATCAATATTACTTTTACTCTTCTCAATTCTACTAAAATGCTCAATGAAAGTTTTATCAGTGACCTTTCACTTCCCCAGTCCTCATTCTCTAGACCTATCATTATCATTAAATACTATTGGAACATACTCCCTTCTTAAGTTTTCTTCTATAGCTTCAGTGGCACTGCCCTGATTGTCTCTAGTTTTGATCCTTTGCATTTTTTATTTTTTACTTTTCTCTTTTATCTGTATATCCATCCATCCATCCATCCATCCATCCACCCCTACTGTTTGACCATCCATTCATAATCCATGCATCCATCTCTCCATTCACTGGTTTAATCTACTTGCAACTTCCAATCTATTATACCTGTCTGTTCTTTAGGGTTCAGTTTTGAGACCCTTTCTTCTTCTTTTTTTTAAATCTTTCCTTAAGTCAAAGGTTCTCATCTGAACTGTTGAAGTACAACAATGGTTATCACAAGTAAATTATTTACAAACTGTATCATGTGCATGAATTATTTCTTAATAAATTATAGCAGGTCTAGAATTATTTTAATAGCAATGCTATGATTCTTCACTTGCATGTAAATAAGCTTTCCTGAGAGACATGGTGTTATAGCTAGCAAGTGGAACTGAACACTACAATGCATATCAACTATCATGCACTCACTGCTCCACGACAATGGGGCTTTGTTGATGCTTACCACCACATCCCTGGTACATGGAAGGGTGCTTTGCATGCCGCAAATGCATCAGTGTCCCAATAAGTATTTATTGTTGGATGAATGTTTAACAACTCAAGATACAGTTGAGAAACACTGCCTTAGAAACCTCATCTGTTTTTAGATGTTTAATAACTTCATGAGGATGTATGACTCACATCTTGATTTCCTGACATCTCTCCTCAATTTCTCTCCCCACATGCCAACTATTGACTAGAGATTTCTGCTCAGATTCCCTGCAATCACATTAAGTTGAATGTGTCTAAAAGCAAACATATTATCTTCCAAAATTATTTTCATCTTTGCTCATTTTTCCAATTACTAAGTCTTGAACACTTGGATCCATTTTACTTTTTTTTTCTTTCCTTCTTACTCCCACATATAATGAGTAACCAAAGCCAATCAATTCTTTCTTCATGCAGTCTTAAATCCTTTTCTCCCATTCCTCTGACCACTAACCCAACTCTTTTCCTTCAGTGCTGAGGACTGAACCAAGACCTTGAGCAAGCTATGCTAGTACTCTACCACTGAGAATACCTCCAGCCAGCATAATTGACTAATACCTGAGTTATTGAAACTCTGGTCACTCAATATTTTTTTTATTAGATGAAATAGAGTAACAATTGAGGGGGAAACATTGTCAAACATTCAAGAACAAATGTATATATACTTAGTTATCTAGGGCTAATGCCATGTCATAGATGCCCAGCTTGGGTTCCCCATGTTGCTGTTTCCCCCAGAAGAACCCCTGAGTTAAATGGATATCTCGTGGAGGTCAGAGATCACCTTCTGAGATGATTTCCCCTATATTCGCATCCTCCAGTCTCCTAGATGATTTTCCTAAGCCCTTCCCCCACCCTGTCCCCCAGCCTATGCCTCCAAGTATCCTAGGGAGTCATATTCCTGTTGCATTAAGAATCGTACAATTTGAAATTATTATTAGCTTAGCTGTCTAACATACTGCTTCCCGATGTATTTTAGCTTCCACAAATCAGAGAAACCATTCGGCCCTTGAGTCTCTGAGATTGGGATACTTCACTGAGCATAATTCTTTCCATCTCCATCCATTTGATATCAAAAGCCATAATATTGTCTTCTCTAATGACTGAGTAGTATTCCATTGTATATATGTACCAACATTTTTGTATCCACTCTTCGAGTGAGGGGCATCTGGGTTGGTTCCATAATCTAGCTATAGTAAATTGAGCTGCTATAAATATTGATGAAGCCACATCACATAATATGCTGATTCTAACTCTTTTGGGAAAATACCCAGGAGTGGGATAGCTGGATCATAAGGTGGTTCCATCCTTAATTTTTTGAGGATTCTCCACACTGCTTTCCACAGTGGCTGAACCAGTTTGCAGTCCCACCAGCGATATAACAGTCACTCAATATTTTAATTCATCCTTCATTTCAAAGCAGTATTAAAATTCTTAAAAATACTAGCTTCAACTCAAAAATCTTTGTGACTCCAAAACTAAATAATACATTTTTAACTTCTACAAGTTACAGTTCTAGTTCTTGTAGAGGGACACTCATGGAATAATACCCAAGATGCTGCTAACACTCTTTACACAGTTAGGATATTCCTCTGTTTTCTTCCACATATATCTGGAATCTAGTGGCACCTAAAGCCCAACTCAAGTTTTGTCACCTTATCAAGTCTCACCTGGTCACCTCAATGCCAAGAACAGCAGTTCTCTTTATCCTTATGACACATATCCTTCTAATCCTAGTCCTACCATCAGTGATACCATATGTATGGCAAGAAACCAACAGGCATTAACTACCTATAATGCTTCAGTGCTACTCATGTGATCTGTTTTAGTCTTCACTATAACTGTACATGTGGGCATTATAATTCCAATTGAATAGAAAGCAGGCTTAGATAAGTTAAGTTTTAGCTAGTAGATGGCTGTTTGGGTTAGGTTTTCTGTGGTGCCAAATCTCTTGTACATATATACCTGTTCAATGATTTACTATAGTTCACAGACTCAGTAATTATTAAATAAAAATGTGCTAAATAAATATGGAAATTTGGGGTACTCTTTAAGAGATCATGGGAAGTTATGTAGTCTATATTTATTTGTCTTCTGACTATGGTACTGAGGGCAAAAAGGACGTTCTCATTTCATGCAAAAATAACAGAAAGAAGGCCTGGATAGTCAGTTTGTTCCTTGAATTAGTCTATAACTCCTGCTAGGTAATAAAACAAATATATAGTGAAAAATAGAAACTTGTGCTAAAATTCTCCACCAACTCCTGTCAATACAAAAAGGGTGACAACTGAGACAGTGGCATACCCTGGTACAGTATGTCATTGTTTTAGGCTACAAGAGTCAATTCCATTTTTTTGAGCTGAATATCAAAAGTCAAAATTGTTCCAAATGAAAGAGAGCATGTTAATAATGTCCTTCTGAGTTCTCATGAAAAGTGTTAAATTTGGTATGGAACTTCCAAAAGTACCAGCTCCTGCATTTCTTCCAGAAAAAGTGCCAGTGCAGAGGCTTCTGCTAAACTAAATTAAAGAGATTTTAGTCCTTATTAAATGCAATTCATCTTTATTAAAACAATTCACCCATTCTCATTATGAGTCAGACAAACAAATAAATTAGCCATTAGTGGTGACATCATGGGTGTTTGTGCACAAATATTTCAATTAAAAAACTCGAATTGCTCAGTGAAAACTCTCTCATTTTTATTGTTGCTATAATTTGAGATAGTTATTGGTATATTTTTCCCAGAATGGAGTTATTCTGCTATCAAAATTGAGAGCATTATGAAAAATTAGTAGGGTTGAATCTGTTTATTTGAAGCACAGAAAAGGGCAGGTGTATATTAAAGAAAACAGTTACAAATGTATGCCTTTGCAATTAGCTAATTAAAGGAAATTTCTGCATACAGACATATCCCAGCAATTATGTAAAAGCAATAAAACATTGGTATAAGGCATCTTATTGAAGATGACTTTTATATTCTAGAGACATTTTTGTTCAAGGGAACAAAATACTTTGACTATATATGTGTCAGGAGGGCATGTCTTACCTTATGTCTTAACCCATTTCCAAGAAAAAATACTTTTTATCATATAAAGCATGCGTGATAGTGGCCTGTGCTTCATTATTTCTAGGACAATGGACAAACACAGGTGAATTGAAAATGGATAACCAGATGCTCTATCTCAATGTCCTGTTTACTCAATTCCTCTGTATACCTCTCTGTTGCATGCCTATCATCTTCCATTAGTTATGGTGGCTCCTTTGGATAGTAGAAGATTGACTGACTTTTGGATTATGACTTTGTACTTGGCAGAACTTCTATTTGCTGGCTTTGTATGGATCGTGGACCCTACACCCTTCTCTTTTCTCTTGAATTATTCTTCAGATGCACTTTTGTCCTAACTCAGCATACCAACCTCTCCTAGGTTTTGGTGCTTTTGCATAAAGCATTAACCCATCATGTCCTACTTTCTCACATGTCAAACACCTATTCATACTTCAAAACACCCTCTGAAAAAATTTGTCTAATATTCTTGATTCTCCCTCTTTATCCACATCAGAATTAAGTACTCATTCTCCACATTCCCAAAGCATTCTCTAAACATCTCTAATGCAAATATGCTAGCATGTAATTCTTGGGTTTTGCCTCTCTCTTAGTGACCATATTGCACTCCTTAAAAGCTTTGTCCCATTAATCATCCTAGGGGCTTCAATAACTGACATGTGTGAGTGCCCTTTTTATTGCTAACTGCCTCCAATGTCTCAAGGGGATATAACAGAACTTGAATTCAAGCGAGGAACAAAGAAAAAAATTCAAATAATGAAAATGAAACACACATATCTCCCCTGATTCAGATCCTAATTCTCATAATTATGTTTGTGCTTATGTGGAATGGATAAGGTTATAGTGATTAGACCTGGCTTGCCCAAATGCCATAGAACACTGGTTAAGAGTATACAGTGTAGCACAAACCCTCCTACGTATTAAATCTAGATTGCTCTTCTACCTAGGCGACCTTGGCAAGTCACTTATGCTCTGCTTGCTAAGACAGTAAAATGCTTCTGTAAAAAGGAGAGAATGAAAATTTTAACTTCATAGGATTATTGTGAGGATTAAATGAGATGTTTCACATAGAGTTTAAAACAATGCTGGTCATTAGTGACCACTATAGAAGTTCCAGCAGATGTTATTGTCATCTTTATTTTTTTCCTATGCCGGAGGCTTTCAAATAAGTATAGGAAACCAGTTGCAGGATAATATACCAAAATTATTTGGCTGTCATGGGCAGGACAGGGCCCAAAGCAAGTTCTGGGTATTAATTATCCAATGAAATAAATAGTAAAATGACAGTGGAACACATATTTCTCTGAAGTTCACATGGAAAATTCACTAAGATAAAATACATTCTGGGTCATAAAGCCATATCTTTATTAATTAAAAAATGTTAAAAATCTGCTCTGAGACCATATTGGAATTAAGCAAGAAATCAATAACTGGAAGATAACTAGTAAAATCAAAAAATACATGAAGATTAAACAACACATTTTGAATAACATATGGATCAAAGAAGAAATGTCAAGAGAAATTAAATTTATTTTGAAATAAATGAAAACTGAAATTATCAAAAGTTGTGGGATGCAGCAAAAGCGGTGCTTAGAGGGAAAGCTATAGCATTGAATATAAAAAAGTTCAAAATCAATAATCTAATGTTTACCTTAGTAAACTTCAAAAAGAAAAGTGAATTAAATTCATACTAAGCAGGAAAAAAAGCAGCAGTGAAAATTAGGAACCACGTTAGTGAAACTAAAAACAGGAAATCAACAGAGAAAAATCAACCAAATAGAAAAATAATTCTCTGAAAAGATCAACGAAAGTGACAAATATACATACAGACTTAGAAACAAAAAAGGACACAAATTTCTAAAATCTGAAATAAAAAAGGAGTATCACTATAGATTCACAGACATTAAAAAGTAATAGAAGAATACTATGAACAATTCTGTGCCCTAAAACTGGGTAGCCTAGGTCAAATGGACTTATTTCTTTATGAAATTTGCCAAAACTCACAGAAGGAGAAATAGACAATCTGAATATGCCTACATCTATTAAACAAATTGAATTGATAATTAATAGTCTTCCAAAACAGCTCTAGACCCAAAGAGGTTCACATTTAAGAAAGAAATGGTACCAATTAGCTACATTCTCTTTCAGAAAATAATACCAAAGGAAATACATTTTAATTCATTCTACAAGGTAAGCATGACCTTAATATGAAATTCAGGTGACGACATCACAAGAAAATAAAACTTCAGACCAACAATCTTTCATGAGTATAAATTTAAAAGTCCTCAAAAAAGTATTAGAAAATTGAGTCAAATAATATATAAAAAGCATCATACACCATAATCTAGTGGAACTCTTTCCAGATAGCCAATGTTCAACATTTCAACAATAATTTGTGATTCACTACATGTAGTGACAGGATTAACAAGAAAAAAATCACATTGCTTTAGTCAGATTTTTCATTGTTGTGACCAAAAGACCTAGCAGGAACAACTTACAGGAGAAAAAGTTTATTTTGGCTCAGGTTCAAGAGGTTCAGCCCATGGTGGGCCAATTCTACAGCTCTGGGCACAAGTTGAGCCTGCACATCATGGCAGAGGGGGTGAAAGAGAAGAAGCAGCTCAGGATGTGGCCACCTGAAAGCAGAGACAGCTCAGTTCTCTAGGGACAAAATATATACCCCAAAGTCATGCTCATAGTTACCTACTTTTCCAGCTACAACTTACCTATACACTTAGCACCCAGTTAATCCATTGATCATATTACAACTCTCATAATCTAATCATTTCTCTTTGGAACAATATTACATTGTGTCACACATGAGTTTTTGGAGAATATTGAATATCCAAACCATAAGACGCATGAAAATATATACATACACATACACATATGTAGAGAAAAAGAAGCATTTAACACCACCAAAATCATGATAAAATACTCTCAATACACTGGGGGAATTTTTCAACTTGATGAAGAATATCTATAAAAAACTTACAGCTAACATTTCATTAATAATGAGAAACTTGAAACTTTCCCACTAAGATAGAAATAAGGAAAGCATGTCCCCTCTCATCATTCTTTCCAACATTCACTGGAAGGCCTAGTTAATACAATAAAATAAGAACGTAAATTAATCAGGAAAGGAGAACTAGACTATAGTTGTCCTCTGTTGATATGATTACATTTGTAGAAAATCCAAAAGAACTGACAAAAACCTTTCAGGAACAAATAAGTGATTATAGCAGACTGGTAGGATGTGAGGTTAATATACTCAGTTTAATCACTTTTATAGATACTAGAATGAAACAAGTAGACTTTGACAATAGAAGCATAAGGTCACTTATAGTAGCAACTCCAGAATGAAATACTTTGGTATAAATCTGGCAAAAATGAACAAGATCTACATGAGGAAACAAAACTCTGATGAAAGAATTAAAAAATATATCTAAATAAATTGAGAGGTATTTCATGTTCATGAATAGGAAGATTCAATATTGGTGTGATGTTAGTTTTTTACTACATGACCTACAAATTCAATGCAATTGCAATAAAAATTCTGGAAAGTTACTTTGTGGATATCAACTAACTGATTCCAAAGCTTATATAGAGAATCAAAATGTCCAGAATAGCCAAAAGAATATTAAAGAAGAAGAACAAAGTTGGAGGACTGACACTACCTGACTTTAGTACTTATATTAAAACTAGAGTAATCAAGACAGTGTGGTATTGTCGAAAGAACAGATAAATAGATCCAAGAGACAAACAGATTCACACACATATTTTCTACTGATTTTTGACAAGGATGCAAATGCAACACATGGGGCAAACAATCTTTTCAGCAGATGGTGCTGGGACAGCTAGACATCCACAGGCCAATAAAAACACTCACCCTAGACATAGACTTTATAGCCCTCACAAAAATTAATTAAAATGGATCAAAGACAAACATAAAATGCAAAACTATACAATTTCTAGAAGATAGGAGAAAAATATAAAAATCTTAGGGTATGGCTTTGCTGTGTTTGGTACATTACCAAAGTCAAGCTCCATGAAAGAACTAATTGATAAGCAGGACTTCATTAAAATTAAAATTTTCTGCTTTGAAAAGACAGTGTTAAGAGAATGAAAAGACAAGCCATGAACTGGAAGAATGTATTTGCAAAAGTCACATATGACAAAGGACTATTATCTGAAATACATGAAGACCTCTTAAAACTTAACAAGAAAACAACCTGATGAAAAAATGGATCAAAGATAGTTCATCAAAGATGATATCCAGATGGCAAATAAGCAAACACAAAGGTACACCATAGCATGTGTCATCATGGAAATGTAAATTAAAACAATATACACAAAACAAATATATCTATTATTATGGCCAAAATCTCAAACACTGTCAAAGCCAAATGTTGGTGGAACAGCATAAACTCTCATTTATTGCCAGTGGGAATGGAAAATAGTATACTAAATGAAAACACACGCATACCATTCAATCCAACAATCATGCTCTTTGGTATTTACTTACAGGAACTGAAAAATTATGTCCACACAAAACTGCTCTTAGGTCTTTATAATAGCTTTATTCACAGTTTTCAATACTTTGGAGCATCAAAGTTGTCCTTTGCTAGGTAAATGGATAAATAAAATGTGGTATATATAAAGTACTGTTATTCAGTGCCTAAAGTCATGAGATATCAATTCATGAAAAGACATGGATGAATCATAAATGCATATTATTAAGCAGAAGAAACCTATTTCAAAAGACTATGTACTGCATGATCCCAGCTCTATCCCATTTTGGAAAAGACAAAACTATGGAAACAGTGAAAAGAATCAGTGATTATCAGAGAGTAGGTAAGGGAGAAGGCTGAATGAAAGAACTCAGGGAATTTTTTTATGGCCGTTAAAATATTTGCATGAAATTACATTGGTGGATGTAAGTTATTAGACATTTTTTCAAACTATGAACATACAACAACAAAAGGGATCCCTATAGAAAATTATGGAGTCTAGGTGATACTGATGTGTCAGTGTAGGTTCTGCAACTATAACATATCATTCTGATGGAATATATTGCCAGTGTCGGGGTAAGTGCATATGAGGGGAATAGGGAGGATATGAGCAGTCTCTATAGCTACCTCTCAATTTTGCTGTGAGCTTAAAACTGGTCATTAAAAGATGTTTGTTTGTTTGTTTTTAATGTTAAACTTGGGACTGGAGCAGTGGTGCAGTGGTTATGGTGCTTGCCCAGCATGCGCAACTACACGGGTTTAAACCCCAGCACCCACATACACAACTAAGTGTCAGAGCAATGAAAGCCATGTGAAAAACTCAATAAAAATTGAGTCTTCCTTCTCTCTTTAAAAAAATGGTAAACTTCACTTAAAAGAAAATTTGTTTCCTTATATAAAGATCAGAGGCAAAGAGATGTTTATATAAGGTTTGAAACAGAGAGCCTACCATGAGACTTGCACAATAAGGATATTTGGTACTTATCAATGAAGATATATATATCACTGTCCAAAGTCAAGAGTGATCCAAACAAAACTGTATTCAGTCTAGAATAGAAAACCCATGACTGGAATGCTAATCAAAACACAAATTACATCTCTAATGATGCAATGAGTTTTAATCAATTTGTTGAACACAAAGATGTATTGGTTGTTTCTAGGAACTAAAATTTTCAGTTATGACTGTTTATGATTAATGCAAAGGACAAGGAAGGAAAGGAAGGTAGCTAGATGATGTTTCAAAACAATTGAAGTGGGCACAATGCAAAATGTGTATGCTTCTTTGGTAAAAGAATAACCATTTCAATTTCATTAATAAGCAAACTAACAGTTATTTTGGTGATTACATTTGAATTTATTAAGTGGATCATTTCATCGAACCTTGGGTAGAGTTGTTCATTTTTTAGATTTAAAATCAGTTTGTGGAAGACTCTGTGGTAGAGATGATTGGATGAATTTTCTTTAATTAGGAAAATACCATAGCTAATCATCAAATAGGCGAGTCCAAAGATTACTTAGCACTAAGAAGAAAAGTTCTGGGGGTTACCCATTTCTATTATGGCATGTGAAGAACAAGTAAATTTCTGATATTTCATGGAACTACCACTGTAGAGTTTAGCAAAGTGCATAAATTCTTCTGCAGCAGTCTCTACCTCAAAGCTAGTTCAAAATCCCTTATAATAGAACTGCCAGTCATTTCAGAGCCTATAGTGCTTATTTCTTAAGAAACCACCATCCATAAATTTCTGATATTTACAGCTTGAACATGAAATAAATATAGAGTTTTTGTTCGGCAGCATTCATGAATAAGCAGTGGTATTTTTCTTTGTGTGTGCAGAATTAAATGCTTTAGGAAAGATTCATCATTGCAAAAGGATAATTTGAAGGACTGCATTGAAAAAATATTTCAGGCCAGTTAGGATTATAAAACTGTTTAATAATCAGCACTGATGCTGGCTTGAAGAAGGATAATTAGAACCCTCAATATGCAGAATGCCTTTTGAAAATGCTTCTGGTGGTTAATACCATTATCTTCACATCCAAAGAAGGCTCAGAGAGCTGGCAGATGACAACCTAGAATCTTATCCAAGGTCATGAGAAAAAAGGAAGAAGAAATTTCATTTCTTCTCACATATTCTCTCATTAGATTTACTATTATCCTGCAATATAGATTTGGAGTATAATTTCCCTCATAAATGTCAAGGATCTAAGATGAAGAGTCCTGGTTTTGAAAGATGCACAGACTTTTGGAATGATTGCTGAAGGAGAATGTCTTCTGTTCCTCCCCTGAGTATTTAAGACCAGAGGGAGGTTTGTTGGTCACTGTTTCCTTGGTAAGAAGTACACAATGAATGTAGTTTGGTTAGCAGGACTTGGGGTGTAACTCTCAGTAAAAATGCACACTATATTTTCCTGCAATATCCAAAGATGTCCATGCCTCTGCTTTACCTATATGTATAAATGCTGCATAACATAAGAAATACATAGTCACTTCAAACTAATGATAACCATAAAGTTAGGAGCCAACACTTTGGGAAACAAGCCATGTTTTGGCATAAGGAAATGAGATTAAAGAATAACTTGCTTGTGTGCTTAGGAAACAAAGCAAAATCACAGACATTATTATGTTTTCAGGAGACTTCAAGACTGCAATGTTGAAGACTTCCTCTGCTGGCATCCTTACTATACCCGAAAGCTCTGGTTGATCCTATTTCCCTGCCAGCTACTGTATTATTTCATTGTACTCCTTTACATTAGAACACCATGAAAGAATTGTCTGCACTTACTTCCATTTCTTCTCTCCCTAAACTTTTTGGTTCCACTCTAATCAGGCTTCCCTCCTTACAATTCCACCAAAATGGTTGTTTCCAAGGTCCACTATGAACCCAATCCAATGGTGAGTTCCTGGGCCCTATCAGTGTTGCCCTCTTGTTTCTTCTCCTAGCTCCTGTAAGTTATCTGTAGGATGAATGCCATCATGCCTCAGGTGTCTAGACTGTGGCTCTATGCTCACATAGGTTTTGTCATTTAATCCACAGAGAAGTGAAAACAACACACATGTTAAGGATTTAGACATCTGGCAGCAAAATGTCTGGTACAATCTACTTAATATTTTAAACTTTCCTAGTCACTTACCTCCATGAGTCTTGGTGTTACATCAATAAATAGTTCTATGCGGCAGTGAGCAGACCAGCATTATGTCCCTCTGCTCTTTCACATACACTGTCATAAATAGTGGTTTATGATTTCATTGCCTTCAACTGGTAAGCCCTCCACTCCACCAGGCAGGTGGATGCCTGACATTAAATTAGTGACCTAATTATAGCTTTTTGCTGGCCTTAGCTTATTTTTTTCATTTAGGAAAAAAATCGAATTGGGCTTATGATGAAAAAGAAATTACAACTCCAGTTAATAACCCTAGCCTCCTTAGGGAAGACATGAGAGACTCCCACCACCCCCAAATTAAAGGGATAAATTAAAAACCACTGCAATTATTTCAGAGGATACCATTAGTACTTAACTACTAAAGAAACAGCGAACTGAGAAATGACCTTCTCAGAATGTGCCGGTTCATGGCCGATCATATTATTCCTTTTTAACCGAAAGAAAGAGGTTTATGAAAGGAAAAAATAAATGTCCACAAGAAATCAGCATGAGCAGGTCATGGAAAATAACATTGTGGCCATCTGAGAATTACTGTCCTTTTTCTGTCACCATATTTTCATTTCCTACCACACCTTTCAATATCTTCTATCTTTATCCTTTCTTAATCATGTAAAGTTTCTTTTTTTCTCCTTCTTTCAACTTGGGACCTGTTATAAAAGGTAGTGCCTCAAAAATGGTGCTTGTGAAAGAAAACCTGTTGATGGTTTTCATTGTTAGAGTTTTTTATTCTTTTATGTGCTTTGTGTTATTTCTTGTTAAGCACAGCGTAGTCTTGTGATAAGAGAAAAAAATAAGATGATTCAACAACAACAAAAACCCATGTTTTTAAAAATACCATAAATAGAACTGGTGGTGGAGTACAGAGCTGGTAGACCTTTAAAAATTCATTCGGGAGGACAAAAGGCAGTGTTCCCTGCCAACTGCTTGAGAATTAACCCTTTACAATAGTCTCCAGTGACTCTGCCACTGGCTTTGCTGATGCCTTTCCAAGTAAGTCTGCAAAATATAGGCCTGAGTCTGAAACATTCATTTGTAATAGACTTATCCAGAAGTAGCCACATTTCCAACAGCTTATTCTGGCTTAAAAATTCTTGTACCTGAAGGGAGGCATCCATGGTAGAACAAAATCATCCACAGAATGGATTCATCCTTTCGTAGTTTGAGAAAGAACCCTTTTAACTACAAAATCACATTATGCAAATCATCTAATCAGAAAACATTCTTGAGCATACATTTGGACAAGTTTTTAATAATTTTATTTGAAAGGTGGTCATTCCTTTGAGCAAGTTGAAAGAGAATTAGCAGATGGACATTTCTTACATAGTATTTGTAATAAATGAATATAAATAATTTAATAGCTTTATTTATCTTCTATGCTATTAAAATGTAAAATGCCATAACAGCTTCATAATTTGGAGTAAAAGTGGCAATGCATTGTTAAGAGTGGTACTTTCAAAAAAGGTTTCTATAATATTGAATTGTTTTTTACTGTATATACATAGAATTTGAGTGAGGTACAGTAAGTCTTTACTCATTTTCTTTATAAAATGGGAGTAATAAAATGATCTAACCTCTAAGAATGAAAAATAAACGACTACTAATAACAATGAAAGCATCAAGTACTTCGTTTAGGGTCTGAGATTAAATTATCAAAAAATGTTATCTTTGGTAATTATCAATATTATTTAATCAAGATACATACTATATAAAATTAGTAAAATGTCTAGTTGAAGTGTTGATAAAGTGGTATTAAGCTAACAAAATACATGCAGTGCATCTATTCCAATATTGTTTGAAATTACTAATAAGCATTATCTCATATACTGGAAAACACCAAATGCTGTCCAGTCCCTTTCTAAATGACTAAAATTTAGTAGAGATGGAGTCATGACTAAATTTATTTTATTATGCAAAAATCAATAAAATTAGTATGCATTTATATGTATATTTATGTACATATATAAATAATATGGCATTTTAATATTGTAAGTCTTTGTAAATTTTTTGTTAATGTGTTTATATTTTTAATTTAGTCAAGAATAAAAGAAAAATAATCTTCTGGGTCAGATTAGAAGTCAAGGGAATGGGGATGGGGTGCAAGAGGGGAGAGGGAAAGATGATATGGAGGGATCTAGGAGGATAATCACCAATGTAGCATACTCTTTACCCCCTTGAGAAACCAAATAATACTTATACAATCATTTACTTCTGTAAAATTCACAATCTAAACATTTATATCATTTGCAGGGGCAAAATATAGAAGAATCAAGAGACTGGGGTGTAGGTGATGGGATAATTCTGGTTTAGGAACAAATGCATATCATATTGTTACTTTATATGCATTTATGATTGTATAATAATTCAACTTCTTAATAAATATTTTTAAAAAAGAAGTCAAGGGAAATAACTATTCTCTTTGGCAGAAATGACACTTGATATACAAATTTATCTATGGGACTTAAAAAGCATACTGCATTATATTCTTAACTCACACAAGTAATTTTCAAATTATATTTTTAAAAATCACAGTAAAAATTAAAATAATCCAAAGTAGACTTGGTTTCCTTATCATTATAAAATACTTGAATGCAATAACATTTTTCAAATAAAATTAAATTCAAACAAAATTGACAGTCATGAATTAATTTCTACTATAAACCTATAAATTATTGATATTCCTTTTTACCCAATGCTCACTGGAACTTTTGTACAATAGTGTAACAATCTGTGTATAATTCCAATTATAATATATCATTGAGTAGGATATAATTATAATTATCAGAATACTTCTTGATCTCAAAATTCATGAGCATTTAAATGGAAAAAAATGGAAGTTTTAAATAAGATACACACACAAAACATGAAATATATATGTATATATGCACATAAATATATATATATATATATATACAGAGTATCTATTTATACATATATGGATATATTCTTATTCATATCAAATTTACATATGCATAAATAAAAACCAGAAATATTAGCACATGTTCATACCAAGATGCTGGGTCTTTCCTCTAGGCATTTCATTGAAGTTTCATAGGAATATGTTGGGATTTGATTCAAAGTAAGGGAGGTGTTAATAACAAATCAAGTCTAAAATTTCTAAATATCTTTGAGAAACTATCTATTTGTTTGGCCACCCTAACTTTTCTTCTTAGCAGGGAAGAACCTACACTTTTTAAATCATCTTTGACTTTTGGCTACTTAGTCCTTTTTTCTCAAATCCCTTTCTGCTTCAAACTAAAAAAAAAATTGTAGTTGCTAGGGAAAATGCTGGTTAAAATGCTCTCTAGGAGAGGATTGCGATAACTTCATAGGGAAGGGTAAATAACAGAAGGTAAGAGCTTCTTAGTGGAGCAAAGGCCCCCATGTAGAATGAACTTCTCTACTCAAGACAACAATGGGAGGAAGAAAAGAGAATGCTTGCAGATCCACTAAAATTGGGTTTTAGTTCTGTGGTTTTGGTCCCTGGAAGGAAGGTAAGCACACAGATCGACTGGTATACGTTGACTGGTTTTTGTGTGAAGTCAAGCACTAATTTAGACCAGGTAAAAATGCCTTGGTGGCGCAGTTATAAGCCACCAAGATCATCTCTTCTCCCTTCTTCTGTGCATCATGTGTGTGCATGCACACATTTACTAGCACATGACTCTTGACTTTACTTCCAACTTTATTAATCACCTTAACCTTCTTATTTTTAATACATTTTGGTCACCTCCTTGGCCTCTTGGAATTCTTGGACTAAGTTTTCAGTGTTGCCATTTACTTCTGTGTTTGTCTTTCCACACTGCTTATATGAAGACTATTTTGATCCCTTGTCTCCTATGACATACCCTTGACTAGACCAGATCCTGAAGTCCAGTCACAATACTCATATAATATGAAGATTCAACTGTGTTACAAAAGCACTAGGAACCAGGGTTGATCAGAACAGCTGTGGATACCACTGATCTTTCTTAACTCTAAGAGAATATATCTCTGAAAATTCTCCACCACTAAAGATCCTTCTCTATTGCCATTGGTCCTTGTGGTCAGCCCCAGATGTTTTAAAACATCCTTAGTCTGGATAGTCTTGTATAGCTGCAGCTTTTGCATTCTGTCCACAGAATGATAACTGGCATCTGAGGGTACTTATATCTGTCAGGGGAAAGATGTGAAATGGGAGTGTTTGAAGCCAGAACCTCAGAGAAGCAGGAAGAGGGCAGATCCCAGGACTTAGAGTACCTGGAGGTGAAAACTAAGTCCATGTTTGTGATAATGAAACTTGCAACTTGCACAAATCACACCACCTCTCTGTACCTGTTTTCTTGTCATGACAAGTAAATAATAATAACAACCTCAAGTGATTAGGACAGAATCCACCAGGTGAAGCATGCAGCAAGCTTTCTTCATGTCAAGGGTTAGTAGCATACATGAATGGTGTTTTGTTCCTAGAGACAGTGATACTGCTACTGTGAGACTGGGAGATTATAGGCTCTCATTTCTCAATGGATACAGGTGTTGGAAATAAACAAACAAAGAAGTTACCTTTCCAAGGCGAGTGGACAGAATAGAGCCACAGTATAGAGTATGGGCTTTGTGTGTGTATACAAACACACACACACACACACACACACACACACACACACACATTATTTACAGCAAAGCATATACATATACACATATTTTACAACAACGTGTGTGTGTGTGTGTATATACACACACACACACATTATTTACAATAACTTCCTTGGCTCTTGACTGTCTTGTTGATGATTGGTCTACATATAGTACACAGAGGAAAACAAGAAGTATAATTAGAACAGCAGAAATCACTGGAAGCAGGGAGAAAGGTTGGTAGCTTGCTGCTAGGACCCCTGGTAACATCTTCTTAATCAACTAAGAACTGACAGAATCCAGCTATACCAAAAGTTCCAAGCATCATCTTCAAAACTAAGGGTCACTAAGCTATGGCCTTGGGGCCAACTCGGGTCCACCATCTGTTTTTGTGAATAAAGTTTTGCTGGAACACAGCCATTGTGTATTTCCACACCACCTATGGCTCCTTTACAATTTGTACAGAGTTGAGCAGCTATGACAGATATAATATCAACCACAGAGCTTAAAATATTTACTCTCAAGCCTTTTGGACAAAAAATTGAAGATGCCTGTCCTATATCCTTAAGCCAGTATACCTGTTGGTAGCAACATTTCAACTGTCAGATCACTTTTAATTAGAAAGTGGCATCACCAAAGAACAGGACTGGGACATTTTTAGATATAATTTACTTGTTTTGCCTTTTCTCATATAGAATAACCAAGGATCACCAAACAAAGCAAGTTCCTTAGTCATGCATTTTAAGAAAGGGAGCAGGAAAAATTCAAATCAAATGCTTTAAACCCAGGGGACCCTAAGGAGGGAGAAAAATGCTAGCTATATTTAGGAGTTGTCAGATGTTCACCCTGTCACAGTTATTCTGTCTTAATCAGTAACACACAGAGGTTCAGCAAAATGGAACCTTTATGGGGTTTGCTTAAGAAACCTCAAGTAAGGATGATGTTACTCTAAAGCAGAGACTGATTCAAGCCAGTTGTCAGAAAAGGATTCAAAGTGCATGCCAGTAGGTATGTAGCATATATCAGCATCCAAAAATAAATGTTCTTATATCTCTATCTCACCAATCAAAGCACAAAACAGCAGCAATAATAAGGAAAAACATGTAATTTCCCTGAGTTGCGGTGCCTGCTACTGTTGCGTTGGGATGTACAGACACTACACCCAGTGAGGCGCTCAAGCAAATGGGGGCTCTTTCTCCCCAGGAAAGCCAGCAGTTGATCAATGCTAAGGAGGGAGAAATGAGAACAGCTAACCTTATAGTCAAAGCTGGGTGGGTCAGTGGAGGAAAGATATGGGTCTTAGTATGCTGAGAGAGGCATCAATGGCAAATATCCAGAGCCTTCCATGCGCACAAAGCACCTTTCTTGCTTTCCTTTGTCTTTTAGTAATTAAGATAGCCAAAGATAAAATCTATTGGACAATCCCTTCCTTTCCTATAAGTGACAAGAAGAATGCAATCCAGTGTTCCCAGATTTGGAGAGCAAAGTGAATGATGAATGAAAAACAAAAATAAAACTTCATTCTTCTCACTCCACAATTCTGCACCCCCCCATATTTTCCCTTGAATACCCACAAACTGTTTGCCCTTGTTCCATATCCTTGATAGATTGGGAGAGTAGAAAATGAGGGACAAAGGAAAATCTAAGTCACTGGTGATACTAACATAAGATATTAAAACAACAAAATATAAACAAATGATTTTCTTCCTGGTTCTTCTCAATACGACTGAATTCTGTTTCTATAAAGGACTGCAGAAAGAAATGACAATGATGAATAAAACAACTTTAAGAAAAGAAAATTTGCTTGTGGGGCAGCAGAAACCTGGAGCTCCAAAAGTGGCCTCCAGGGACGAACGCATCACTGTCCTTGAGGCTCCCAGAAGGCCAAGACCAGAGGTGACTTAGAAAACCGTCACTCACAGAGCACTTTGGGATAAACCCTGCCAAAAACAGTGGTGACAGAGTGACATGTGTTGTGAGAATTCTACATTGTTTCTTTCATGTTTATGTGGCCTCAGTGATTTCAAAAGAAATGTTTGTGAATAAAACAACATAATAAAAGAAAATCCTACCACTTGACATGGTTTCATTAAAGGAAAGGTTTTTTCATGCCCATAAACATTTGATACCCACATCTGTTGGAGATAAAAGGCGAGTATAACTTCCTTCAGGACGGAGATATTCAGAGTGCTCAAAGACCATATAACATGCTTAATGGAGACAGCAAAAATGCTGTAGATAAAGTTCCCTGATTAAATTGGCGCTCCACTGAAATTTAAAGTTTTACAGACTGTTTCAGGTACTTTTCTTTTTATATGGCTTGAGTGCATGTTTATATTTTAATTCTAGAGAATAGCTTGTTATTGTTGTTTTCGAAAGTCATAAAGCCTCCTAAATTAAAAAAATAATAAAGCAATTTTTACAAGAGAGTGACATATTCACTTTTAAAATTACAGCCATGTAACAAAGCCAGCTACTCTGTCCCTTGGCCGCCACCCATTGTGGTAAGGCTTCAGGAGGCCAGCCTGGGGTCTCAGCACTGCATGGGAAGTCTGAAATCATAACCCACACTGATCTTAGGATGATAGCAAAGCACGCTACCTATTTCAGAGGAGCAGCCAAACCCTGTTACAAATGAACAGGATCCAGCCCCATCACCTGCCTGATTAGGATTCCCACTCTTTTCCTCCTTCCTCACTTGGCCTCAGCCACATTGATTCTTTTGCCCTCTAACACACCTTTGTGCTTGTTACTCCCTCCTTCCTGAATTCTCTTTCCCACATTTTTGAACATCTAATTTCCTGATCATCTTCCATTGGCTTAAATATCACCTTTTCCATAAGAGCCTCCTTAATCTCCCTTTCCCATATCCACATCACGGGTTTGCCTTACTCTGGTTTTTCTTTTTTCTATTGCACTTATCTTCTAGTACATTCTGTAGTGCACTTCTTTGAATGTATGTTGTTTATTTGCTGTGTACTCTACTGGGGCATAATTTTCCCAAAATCAGAAGATGATGTCTGGAATAGTATGTGACACAAAATAGCTCTTGATACATATTTTGATGGATAAATAATAAATCTGTAAATGTATGACTGCAATAAAGATTTAGAAAACCCAATACTATTACAACTCTTCCTTGCAGACACACTAAGCACCTTCTCATCTCAGCACTACTGCATTTTTGGATACCTCTGCTTAAAACATTCTTGCCCCATGTTTGTGATTGTTTCTCTTTCAATGTTTATATCTCAGCTAAATTCTTAACCACCTAAGAGAATAGCCACATAACCACCTACATACAGTTATTATCATTCATTCTCCATTCTCTGTCCTTCCATATCATCCTTCACACTATTACCAGTAGTAAATATCTGATATGATCTGACTTCATCTATTTTTCCTTCTTCTATGTGTAGGTTTACATGTGTGTGTGCGCACGCACGTGCTGGGGAACTGAGCCTAGATGAGGTACTTTACCATAAAGCCACATTCCCATTCCTTTTTATTTTTTATTCTGAGATAGGCCTTGCTACATAGTTAAACTGGCCTCAAACTTGTGATCCTCCTTTCTCAGCCTTCTGAGTCCATGATATTAGAGGCATGTACCACCATGCCTGACCTCTTTTTTATTTTCTTAAGAGAGAGGGATGATGAGAGAGAGAAAGAGAGAACGAATTTAATTTTATCTCATTTTATTTTTTTAAAGAGAGAAGGACAGTGAGTGAGAGACAGACAGAATCAATTTTTATTGAGTTTTTTACATGGCTTTCATTGCTCTGACACTTAGTTGTGTACGTGGGTGCTGGGGTTTGAACCCAAGTATTCGCACATGCCAGGCAAGTGCCATAACCACTGAACCATGGCTCCAGCCCCCAATTTTATTTTTTCATGTGGCTTTCATTGCTCAGACACTTTGCTGTTTACGTGGTGCTGGGGTTCAAACCCGTCCCCTTGCACATGCCAGGCTAGTGCCATAATCACTGAGCCACTGCTCCATCTCCCCTTTTTAAATTTTTTTAAATTAGATTTTCCACTTAAATATAAACTCCTGGAGGGTATGGATAATCTTGTTCATCACAATATTCCTAATGGTTGACAAATGCCTGGCATACAGTAGCGGTAAAATAATTATCTATTGATTAACTGGAGGGTTGACACAGTCTTTTGGTAAAGGTTATTATAATTTAAGTACATATCTCACCTGAACATGGCTTACCATAACTAGTAACAGATTACAGGGCTAGTCTCAAAGAATGAGTATTTTAGGTTCTTAAACTCAACTTCTTTATTCAAGATCAGAGGAGTACATAGTACCAAGTGATGTTGCTGTGAAATTTAGTATGTATGAGTATGTGTGTATGCAATACGCATGGTATTTTTATATTATTGTACAATTCACTATAATTCTTAGGTCTGTGGAAGAACCATGACTTCTCACATGAAGGTGTGAGAACTTCTGGGAATCCAGCCATAGAAAATATTCACCCATAAAGTCCTTGGTTCATTAAATTGGATATGTAATATTAGGGCCTAGGTACAATATTCTGGGCTACTTGTGAAAATCTTCCTGATATGCCAGTTTCAAAAAATCTGAGTTAACATGGGTATAAGTTTTAGATCTCTCTCCTCTCCAGTGCAGAAGAAAATGCTAAGTTACAATGATTAAAAAGAAGTTTAGGTTGATATAAAGGATTAGTCTGTGAAAAATACAACAAATTTTCAATTTCTATTAGCATGCTATTTTTATATATCAATAATAGCAAGTTTTGTGAGCTTTGGGGACCTCAGTTTCCTCATCTATAATAAAAGGGCTTGGAGCTAATGCTGTGTAAAATTCCCTATGAGATAATGAAATCTAAAGCAATTAATATATTTTTATTTTATATTATCCAGTTTTTCATGGGATTAACTTAACAATCTAGGGACTTTAGGGTCTGCATACCTGAAAATTCTTCTATAGGCTTACTGAATCTTTGAGAGTAGTTCTATGAGAATTGTTTTAAAATACTTCATAGAGTGTCTGACCTGGAAGCTTTCAAAACACCTTTGTTTCTCATACCACTTCTTGTCAGCCATAAGAATCTCATAATTTCCTTACTTCAACCCCTTCATTTTGCAAATGAAGTATTGGAAACCATGAGAAGGGAAGACACTTGCAAGGGGTCATAGAGCTAGTAAAAGGCAGAGCCTTTAGGATGCACAGGTAACTCAGGGTTATAGCAACTGTACAAAGATGACCTGATTCAACCTTTTGCCATTTCGGAATGAATAAGCAAGATAAGTGAAGTTATTTCTTCAGAGCAGCAATGCTCCTAAATGCAAAAGAAGAACTTTTCATGATAGCAACATATATGAAGCAGATATGTAACAATGTCCTACTTTGAACTGAGGCTGACTTTGACTTGCAGATACAAAATATTTGCAAAATGTCTTCTTCATGTTTTGAAATATATAGAATAATGTGACAAAATGATCTGGTGAGTTTGCTAAAAAATTGCACAAACTATGTCAGTAAGATCTGTCTGATTAAGAACTATACTCATTTAAGGAAAAGCTAGATTGCTCTAGAATTACAAAAATTATTATAGCTTATCTTTGCTTATTCATAAATTGATGGAATTATATCCAGTTAGAAAAGGTGAACATTTTTCTCTAAACCAGTCTTCATTGATATTTGCAAATTACACACTTTAAATTATGTTTTGTGACCCAGGAATAAAAGTATAAGCATTCTATTCTAAAATTTGGTAGCACATGAATTAGAATAGTAGTCTTTACCTTTTGTTTCATATTAGAATATAAACAATAACAGATGCAGGAGGGGTTTTGGGGAGATAGGAACACTAGCACACTGTTGTTGGAACTGCAGACTGTACAGCCACTCTGGAAAGCAGTGTGGAGACTCCTCAAAAAATAGGGATGGATTCACAATATGACCCAGCTTTCTCTCTCCTAGGTGTTTTCCCAGAAGAGCTAGAATTAGCATATTACAGTGATACAGCAAAATCAATGTGTATAGCAACTCAATTTACAATAGCTAAATTATGGAATCAACCCAGATGCCCATCACTGGATGAAAGATCCTTGTATATACGTATACAAGGAGTTCTACTCAGCTATTAGAAACAAATATTATAGCATTTGAAGGTAAATGGATGGCAGTGGAAGAAATTATGATGAGTGAAATTAGCCAAACCAAGAGATTCAAGGGTCAAATGTTTTCCCTCATTTGTGGAAACTAGAACAAAACCCAGGCTTGGATGAATGGTAGTCAAGTGCATGTACTAGGCTCACCAAAGTTAAAGCAACACATAATCTGTGGGAACTACAGATATGTAGGGGAGGAAGAGGGGAGTAAAGGTGGGACTTAGGAAGGAAATCAACAATGTAGTTTACTCTTTATTCACCTGAGAAGCCAAATAATAATGTAATCATTTAATTTATATCTGTCATAGGGGGAAATATAGAAGAGTTAAGAGACTAGGGTATGGGTGATATGGGAGTGATTCTGGATTAGGATCAGGGCCATATTACTATTAAATATGCGTCTATGATTGTACAACAACTCAACTCCTCAATAAAATTTTAAAACAAAATATTGATATCTAGGGCCCACTTCAAAAATTCTAAATTTATTGGTCTATGATATGATCTGAGAATCAGAAATTTTTTAATTAATTTTATCATGTTAATTTACTTGGTATGTGGAATTACTAATGGTTTAGTGGGAATTGTATTTTGCATGATAAAGAATTAAACACAAAACAAATTATTTTATTCTTTTTTTTTAAGGAGAGAGAGAGAAAGAAAGAATCAGTTTTATTTAGTTTTTCATGTGGCTTTTGTTGCTCTGACACTTTGTTGTGTATATGGTGCTACGGTTTGAACTCGGGTCCTTGTGCATGTAAGGCAAGCACTGTAACTACTGAGCCACCGTTCCAGCCTCTATTTTATACTTTAAAGAAAATGAATTTTCAGATCCCTGCAATGAAAACAGGAACATTTTGGGAATTTATGACTGCAATTTAAGAACTAGCTGAGAATTAGGAGCAATCACATGCTATGCATTTATACCTTTTGGCAAAGGAAATATGCTTCAATTTATGGGTGACATGAATGTACTCAATCCAAAAGAGCCTATACCATGGCTGGGCAGGTAAGGTATGTATAAAAAGAATGAATGGCAGTACAGAGAAATAAAGAAATGCTAGAGTGATTGATGATTCCAAACATTTCTTGCCTTGTCAGTTCTAGTGATTGAACTTAACCACAACTCTCTTCATTACTTCTCTTTTTCAACATGACCTGATATGAAAGAAAACATTGATGGTATCTTTTGTTTGCCAATTAAGCCTATTATATTCATTCAGTTTTCTCGGGTTACTAATGACTGGGTGGAGTTGAAGTTTCCAAATTCTGCTTGGCTTCATAGAGCGAGCAGCAAGCAGTGAGCAGAAGGGAATAAGCAGGAAAGGAAATCTCCATCAGCTGCTAGCCATCAAGTCCTTCCTCAAGAATCGTTATATAAACTGAGCCATGGGAGGAATGAATCAGCAGGTGGCAAACAGCAAGATCCTCCTACATAGCTAACAGGACACACGATGATATCTCTTGGTGGGACACTCAAAGAGATAAGAAAAAATTACTAGGCTCTGCTTCACAGAGAAACTGGTGGCTTCATACATGATGTTTAGCCAAAACGCCAAAGATCCTCATTAAACACTTCTGAAAAATGTGGGTTTGAATCAAACAGAAGAGAGGTTTCCAGCTGATATAGGCAGTGGCCTGCAGGGTGGGAAAATTAAGTGAAATGATAGGAATGAAGTATGAAATGCACTGTGTGCTGAATAATAAGTGAATTGTATTACTATTAGTATTGTCACTATGATCGGACGCCCGGTTACTTCCTCACCATCAACATGATGAAATGACTCCTACCACTCCACTCTCACCCATACACCTCACCCCTGCCTTTCTGCAGAGAAATCAGCCTGTGTGCTTGGGCTATGCAGTAAAAGTGGATGAATGCCTGGGAAAGGCAGGCAGGCCAGCTCCTGGGAGGTCTAGCAGGATTGCTCTTGTCACCTCCTGGTGAATTTACCATTGAAGTCTGATTCTGCCACAGGCCTGGGAGAAGTCTTGACCCATCTATCAACAGATATTCACTAAGTGCCTACTATGTGACATTACCTAAGTACAAGGGGCAAATGTGTTTAATCAGAATGGTGTTGGCTTAACTTATAATGAGCAGGAGTCATCACAGGAACTGAAATAATCAAAGTCCATCTGATCAGCATGTTCATTCCATGTGGCCAAGCTACATGGAAAACGAAATTATAATTAGAGTATCTCCATATGAACACATAATGAGCAATACCTAAAAAATGAGGACTGGTGCTTGAAGTCTATATGATCAGAGTATTCTATCCAGGTGGGCAGATTTATATGAGAAGTTAAATCATGATTAGAAGGTGTTTTGTAAGAACAGATTCAGAAAATATAAGTTGTATTCATCATTTTCAATGACAGAATAAGGAACTCAGAGACTCTCACAACTTAGTAAGATGAAAAAACTATGAATGCTAAGCTTTCCTCTAGGATGAACAACAAGCCAGTGGTCCTGGGCACCCCATATCTGCTTTTCAACAGTCCCCCTTTATTCCCAACATTGCATGGCTCAGTAGCACTATCCTGAGAACATTTTGTGCATTATATTATTTAATCCTTATCTAGGTCACTGCTCAGAGAAACCTTCTCTGACTTCTCATGATTTTCAACACTGATGAAGTTTTTTCCACAGCTCTTGTCACTATCTAATGTTACAGTGTTGACTAATTTGTTAACTGGCCATTGATTTCATCCCCTAAAGGATAACATGTCCCAGAAGTGCAGTAGTGTTATTTTCTGCATAGATGTACTTCCAATGCTAAAAATGGTACCTGGCACATGGTGGGAGCTAATTAGGTTTGGTGGCTGGATATGCAAATTGGTGAATGGAAGGTTGGACAAATGTATGACTATATTAATTTATAAATGATCTGAGAGGTAGATATTGTCATCCCATCTGCACATGAAGAGATCAAAGTTATGATATTTCCATGGTTACCTCAATTAGCAAGTGGAGATCAGGGATTTGATTCCAGCTGCCTTTCTACACAAGACCCTGTGAATCAGCCCCCTTCCTGCCTCTGCAGTATCCTTCCAGACCACTCCTCCCCACCAGGACTCATTCTTTCGTTTCCACCTTGTGACTCGCCTCATGTAGATCAAGTTCTATTTACTTACTTCATTCATCAGTAAACAGGCAACCACTGATAACTAATGGGTGCCAGGCACTGTGCAAAGAGTAATGGTCAAATAGTGAATGAGACATATACTTTGGGCCGTGGAGGAGCCAACAATCTATGGGAGGAAACCAAAATCTAAACAGTCAATTTTAATTTTGAGTGGCAAATATTTTGGTAGGGACAGTGCATGCTGACTTCTTGGCAGCTCATAAAAGAGTAACAAACTCAAATTATCAGAGGACTGGGAAAGACCACAGGTCCCAACTCAATTGAGAACTGTGATTGCAAAGTCCTTCCCCAGGTAAAAATGAACAGGAAGGAGGTAAAGCCTAGAAGTTTGCTAGAATCAAAAAATCCATCACAGATGCAACAGCCGGTGAGTGGGGTATAATGAGTTGGGTCTCTTCCCTTCTGTAGATTCAATCTAGATTCTTGAGAATAATTAAATAAATGAAGTAAGGACTTCTCCATGATGCCTTTTCCATCTCAGCTCTTGATACCTCTCAATTCTCCACTCCCTACTAAAGCTTATGCATATTCCTAATAACATTTCCTTCAGACATCTGTGTTTACCTTCTGGTCTAACAGAGGACACTCTAAGCTCTTCTTGTTCCTTGGAAATTTTTGGTGGCACACTTATAAAATGAATAAAATACCATTATTGCTCCTCTCACCCATCCTCTCCTTTAAATGCTAGAAAATCCAAATGCTTAAGGTATAGATTTAATTAGTTTCTTCAATACCCCAGTGCAAGTTAGCTACAAATCATATGGAATTCATTTTATAAATTTGGATATTTCACTCTATGCAGAACATTTATAATATATTTATAGTTTTATATTAGAACTCATATATCATTGAGACTCTATTTTATTAATGACCTGCATACCACCAGTGAGAATAATAATAATACCATTACTCATTACAATTTGTTTTAAAAAAATAAGCTATTTTTCTTGGGGTAACTGCACAAACCTTAGAACTCCTTTTTGTTAAAAATTTCATGAAGCTTATAAATTAGTGTACCAGAGGATTTAAATGATTTCCTCTCTTTACCAAAAATGGATAATTCTCTTCTTTTTGCACCAAAATAATAATGTTACGTATTGCCTGACATTTACATACAAACATGTATGTCCAATTGTTCTCCCTAAGCAAAAAAATAAAATAATGGTCACTTCTTCATTTTTAAAATAATTACAGGTTATTTCCAATGGCAGAATGGTAGCTAGTGGCAGAGCATATTTTTTCCTGGTTACAATACGCAGAAAAAAATTTATAGTCCTTGAATTCTAATACAGCTCATAGGGATATTTCTTATTGAGAATTCTTCATTTTGAAAAATCATTAATTGGACTTTTTAAACTTATAGGTTGGTCTTTTGCAAAGCCAGCTATGGCTCAAAACTCAAAATGAATGTCCATTTTAGATGAACTTACCCTGTGATTTATGAGAAGGCAGTACTTCTACTAAAAATTTTTCACAGGTGATTTTGGTAGTCTTCCTAAAATGCTCACTTCAAGCTGCAAGTACCAGTGTCCTCTAATCAGAAGGCATCTCTCTTACCATTTGAGAATCTCCAGGGATGGTTCTTTAGAAAGGACATTTTGCAAAATCTGATTTAGCCGACGTCTACTCATTGACTCTCATGGGGCTGATGTTTTTTTCTAGACCTGCTGATACCTGCCACTCAATCTCCTTTACACAGAGAGAAATGGCATAGAACTTCAGTGAGGATGAGAAACAACTTACTTTTAAAGAAGAAATCCCAAAGCTGATCTCGAATGGATTATAGTTCTTCACAGATTAAGGTAAGAGGTTATTAGAATATGATAGGAAGGGATGGGATAGATGGAAATAGAATGAGGAAAAGGCTCTAAATAAGGAGATGAACAGTTTCCTTTGGAAGTTACCTAGAAGTCATCAAATTAATATTTTCATTCTGATGATTAAAATAATAAATTGAGGTTCGGTCACTGACTTGCTCAAGATCATTCACATGGGTGATGATGTTAAGACAAGAATTATCTGGTTACTAATATAGAGTTGTTTTGATTTTCCAATAATTTTGAATTGCTTTGAAAACATTTCCTTTTTGCAATGAGCTGTAAAGAGAGATATTAAATTAGAATTGCCATCTTGGTTATTTTTGAAATAATTTCTAGCATGTTATCAAAAAAAGAGATTGAACAATTCATTCCTGCAATGCTTTGTGGAGGAAAGGAGCTTAAATGCTGTATTTTAATATAAAAGATTGCCCAAAGAGGTGTTGCATTATACAGTAAGTGCCATGAGAAGATTAACTACCACGCAGGCTGCACCTCGAGCTGGGAAACTCAATGATTTCTATATAAAGCTCATAAATGAAAGTGCTCATTTATTCATGATATTCTAACGCATTCTGAACTGTTTTTCTAAGACAAGCAATGCACGGCCTTTTAGTTTTATGCTATTACTTAAAATATTTGAAGAAATTTGTTCATCAATCTCTGATTCTATTATTATATTCAAGAGCAGGTTAATTACTATCTCTTGAGGTCATTTTTAGTAGGAAATACTTAATGGGTTGCTACGAGGTCATGATATCATGGCAGGAAAGACATGACTTACAGTTTCTAAAAGATGACGAATGTGAATTATTTCCAGAACACAAGGTGGCACAGAAAAAAAAAAAAAGGGGGGACATAGCTTTCCAAGTTCAACTCATCTCTACCAACAATGTGCTTATTTTTAAGAAATGATATCTTTTCCAAATCCATTATGCTATGAGAAACAGAAAGTCATTAGCCATAGATGCTCAACACAAACACAGGAGTCACAGGAGAGGATCATGTTTTTGATAGTCAAATATGATAGGAAATTAAAATTTTAAAGTGGTTGTTTAATAAAACTCCACCTGTGTGATTAACCAAACTAAATATGCAATGAACAGCAGTCCTTTTAATGGCTTCAAATAGTCAACAATAAGTGGAATGTACATAAGCTCACAAGTTTCCTTGGGGGAAAGACGGGAAGAAAAATCTTTGTGTTTTGACAATGGTGATTAGTCTTGCACCACCCGACTAATCCTTACAATATTATTGTATACTGGCTTATATCAGATCTAATCATTCTCACAACCTCTATGGAATTTCTAGAAATTTATTCTGACCAATTAGTATTTTCCCATGAGCCACCCTTGCTCCACAAAACCTATCTAAGCATTATGGTGTGACTTCATGTTATCTTCATACTTTATTCAGCTGAAGTTTAAGAATCTTTCCTGTCAAATCCCCAGATACAAAAAGAAATGGGTGAAATGCAGATTCCTTCTTTTGTGCTTCTATTTATTATGCCTTAGAACTTAGTTTTTTCTTTACCCCTGGACCACCCTATCTATCCCAACACAGACAAGTCATACTCTCTCTCCTTTTGGAAATGCAAGGACTTCAGTATTTGCCTAGTCCCATAAGTGGCAGTGTTTTATGGAATGCATATTCTCACACAATTGACAAGATACATGCTATCATTAAAGTTAAAACTCATGATAATAAAATTCTCTATATATAATGAGTCAAAAATGCCAAGACTTTTCTAAGTGCTGTTCAGATGGATGGCTATCACCCACTGAATTGTGAAAATGGCCAAGCAAACAGCCAAAGAGGTATAAAATGTTGTCTAAATTTCTCAGTCTTCAAAGTCACTCTACCATTGTCAATAATAAAAGAAAAAGGCATGTTAGCAATTGAACAGGAGTCCTTGTAACTCCACTTTTAGTCTATCACACACCTCATGTAACATTCAAATTTACTTAGAAGGCTTAATGATGAAACTCTGATTATTTTAAATGAGAACAACAACAACAAAAAACTACTCAAGTAGCCATAAGACAGACAATGTGTTTATTATCATTGGGACAATAACATAATATTGGCTATAGATATTAGCTATCCTATCTCCTTGGCTTTTCACGTGTTATTTCAGATGTGACTGATATGGAAATGGGCACTGACTCATATACCTAGAGCCCCCAAAAAGCAAGCCATACCTCATACGTATGAGGGAACTGATCCAAAATGGACTGAAAACACACATCTTTCTCTTATTACCATTTCCTTTCATTTTCATGGGAGAGCTATAAAATCAGGCCTAAATTGACTACTGAAAGAGTTCAGCAGGATCAAAGTGACATTTTCTGGTTAGCACTGTTTTTCAACTGTCATTAGGCTTTTTTGTTTCTGAATAGTAGCTTAAATTTTATCAGTCATGTCTTTATATTTTTAAACATTAAAACAATGCCATCGGGCAGGTAATAAGAGAGAGAGAGAGAATCATCCACAAATATACATGAAGATGACAAAGCTAGCAGGATTTAGATGACTCATCGAGAAGTCAAGACCTCCAAAATGAGACCCAAGTGCTACATTTTACCTAGGTCTTGGGAAGTGGACTACAGTGAATGTGCTTTCACTTTTTTCTTTTCAGTCAGGAGCATCTCAAAACATTACACTGAAATTATGCTGAATTGAGATAGCAGTTTTTCTTTTCTTCTAAAAATGGACAGTAGAATAAACTAAAATCGAATACACTAAAACAGTGTCCCCCTAAGTTGTTTTCTTGTCTTTAATAAAATTTACATCTCTGCCTCATTTTCAGCCTTCGTATTGACCTAAAACCATCAATATGTTCTGTCATTTTCTCCAGTTTATTTTAATCCCAATATCTATTTCATTTGCATTAATTTTATGACCAAAATATCAATGTCTTCCTTACATTAAGAAAATAAATTTCCAATGAAATTATTAAAACCAGATGCTTTTTTGATGGGATTGGAGACATACAGCAGGCCTATTTCTGGATCCACAATTGCTTACTCCAGGGTCTCAGCATATAGGTAGTGGCTAATTGAGGTTACACAATACTTTAGTTAATCCTCTAGACAATGGATACTTTTATTTTCCTGATGATTTTATGCTTTCACAATATTCCATCAAGCCATGCTACAGGACAAATGTTCTGGCAGGATGATCCTTTCATTTTCTTTACTTGATGAGAGAAGAAAGCAGCATCAGTAAAATCTTCAGCAAACTGTCAACGCAATAAGAATTATGCTAGAAAGAACCTTAGGCTTATGGCTTTGAGATTTGTTCCATTCCTGGTTCTTCAACACTATTGTAGAGGACTGTTCTCTCTCTACTTCATTTTCCCTTTTGGTCAATTGGAAACACTGTCATCACAGAGGGTCATGTTGATATCGCAACAAGGAAGCTATCGACCACAATTCTCTCTGGCATCTATCATCCGAGTCCAGGAGAAAGGGACAGTAAACAGTGAACAGGGCACCAATGAGTTAGAGGAAATAGCATATTCTTCCTCATGAGTTTCCATGATGTATCTGTGATTTAAAAGGCAGAACTTCTCTACCTGTCCTGACCATAAATATCAGAGGTAAAAATAAGATCCTTACATTGGTAAAAAGTACACGGTTTGAGTAGCTAATTGCTTCTTAATAAATCACTCTAAAACCTAGAGTCCTAAAACATTTTATTTTCTCACAATCCTCTGTGTCAGGAACTTAGCACACAGCAGGGACATTCAAAGTACTTCCACTGGGATGGCTCTCTGAGGGCGTCACTGATTCTGGGCTGAATGGGCTCCTTAGTTCTCCTAGAGTTGTCAGGGCCTTTACCTCCTGGCAGGCCCCCTCCATGTGGTCTTCTACAGTGTCTGCTGGAACAGAGTAGGTGGGCTTCTTACAGGGCAGTTCAAAGCACCAAGAGTGCTAACTCAGATGCTGCCAGGTCTTCTTGTGACTGGCTCCAGAACCTGAACAGGGTCACTTTTGCTATATTCTGATGGTTTAAGCAAGTTACAGGTCTCATCTCACCCAAGAAGAGGAGACTGGACAGGGCATGAAACCTGGAAGGTTTAGTTCAAGGGCTGACCAAGGTACTGGTCAGCACAGTAAAGGACAGGGAGCCGGAGTGCTTGCATGTCACTGGCCTAACATACGCATTCCTCTTAACAGCCCATTCCTCCCCTCGCCACTCGCTCCCCTATCTTTCTTCAACCGTCTTTGTGCACACTGCTCAGGGTGTGCTGGAGCCAGTTTGTGAGAGCTTACTCCGGGCATCTGTTTTCAACTCCTCATTTGGTAACCTCACTTTGGAAAATGGAAATTGGTCATGTTGGGAGTATTTCCACTAAAGAAGACTGGAAAATACTCCCAATTGAAGCTTCTTTTGCTGCCATTTGCTTTATTGCTTCTTTTGGAATGAATGCCAGTTTCCCATTTACTACTGCGCCTACTCTACTCTCATTCTGCCTATGTGCTGAAAGGATGCTTTGCTAATGAGAAAAAGTGTTTCCCCACCATTGGTTGGATCATTTTATAGTGAATTAGGCATTGGCTTTGTCTACAAATTGGGTTTCAAATTCTAGTACTGCTATTTACTCTTTGGGTGTTCAGAAGCAAGTTACTTAACCACACTCAGGTAAAAATATAGACATGTAATACAGCTTTGTATATGAAGGAATTTGAAATAAATATATATTTGTATCAGGGGTTGAACCCAGGGGCACTTAACCCCTGAATCACTTCTCCAGCCCTTTTTGGTTTTTATTTTGAGACAGGGTCTCACTAAGTTTCTTAGGGCCTCACTAAATGCAGAGGATGGCTTTGAACTTGGGATCCTCTTGACTTAGTCTCCCAAACTTCTGGGATTACAGGTGTGTGCCACTGTGTCCTGCTTAAGTATATATTTAAAATATAAAATAAAAATAAAAATCTTTGCAACCTAATGCTATTAATTCTGATCGTTCCCCCAAGATTTTTTTTTTTTAATGTAGGACTTAAAGCCCCATGGGAGATAATAAAGCAGAGGGTTGGGCTGGGGTTCTGGCCAGCTACACCATGTCCAGTGTTCTCTCTCTCCCCTCAGCTATTCCTGTAGGATCAAGAGTAGCCAAAGGCAGTGACTTGGGGAGGAAGGCACGGTGCCTAGGCTTTACTGCAGTGCTGGCTGCTCCTGACTTTTTGGAGAGGCGAAACTGTTGGCAGCACATGCTGAAGCTAATGGACTACTCCCCTAACACAGCACCCGTTCGCCTGAGGCTCCAGCACGAATGATTCATTTCTGTGAGTCAGGTGATCTCATTGGGGTTACCCTCTAAATTTTCTGGCTGCTTTTATCTCTGAATACTGAGAGAGAAAGAGCAAGAGCCTGCAAGGTTTTGCTTACGTAGGGGAAGAATTAAACATTTATAAAGGAATTTCTACATCAGTCCAAAAAGAAATATTACTCTCTAAAGCAAAATATTAGGCTTTAAAATCTATGTACTCACATATCACATTGAAATTCATGTGTAAAACTCATTTCATCTATAAATATGGCCAGCGATTATCTTTTCAAATTTATCATTTAACCCTGAATGGTTAAAGATGGTACAGATGCTACAAAGTCACCAGTTTATGTTTTATATTTTGAAAATAGTTAACGGTCATTTGAAAGTTTGAAACAGATTGTACCATATCAAGTAGACAAAGTCAATGCATTTCTTTTTATTCATTTTTTTCAGGGCTGATGACCGAACTCGGGGTCCTTGCGTGCGCTAGGCAAGTGCTCTGCCACTGAGCTAAATTCCCAAACCTTCAATGCACTTCTTTTTTCTTCACTATTTTTTTGTTGTTGTGGTTACCAAATCTAAAAATGACTCTCTATACTCTTTTAGTATTAGACCTTACAATTCAGTAGAATAGCAGATAGAAGCATCTAATCAATATGAAGAAGGAAGGTCTACCACATCTCAAATTATAAACTTATGTTTCTGTAAAATGCTGAACATAAGCCAAAAAATGTCAGTTGAAATGACTTGTTTTCAAGGAAATTTCTCATATTTAACAAGATACATGGAACCCTTACAGTGAATGCAGTATAAAAAGTTAAGATATAATCAAATAAAGAGAAATATGCAGTTTCAACTGTTCTGTATACATAAGACAGTTGTGGTTTTGATTATTTTGACTAGAGTTGAGGGGGGAGAATTTGAGTATCTAAATTAAATTTGAGTCCCATGAGCATTTGCAAAATATATGTCCACTCTGCAAATGGATTTGGTTTTTGGTCTTACTCTTTAAAATAGTAGGGAAGAAAAACAGAACTTTGGATTTTAGCCTATGATATTAATCTAACTTGCTAGAAACACAGTGAGTTTATAATCAGTATTTGCATGGGCATTGACTGTTTAAATTGATTTTTAAGTGGAATGTTCAAATGGATGACTCAGATCACTCTTAATCATTATTAAAATTAAAGCCAGAAACATTAGTTAGAAAGCCATCATGTCATATTTTTACAGCTTTCTGGAGGCACATAATGGTGCTGATTCCTTTCAAGAAGGAAGAGTGAAAACTTGTGCAAGAAGGTAAGACGAGCTGAGAGTGAAGGAAAATAGAACCCTGAATTAATTCTACACTCAGGAACTCAAGAATGAGCATAGGAAATAAAATGAAAATCAGCACATTATTTCCTCAATTGAAAAATATATGTAGTAGATTATTACCACTTGATAAAAAATAAGGGAAAGAGATAGACACATGTCTAAGCACTTTGTTAAGCTAATTAAAGGTTCACAGATTCATACATTTCTGAAGATTCAAGTTTCTGTGCTCCTTCTGATAATAAGTGCAAAATGAGTCCTGACCACTTAATATGTCATCGCTTTTAAGAGAGGTTACACTTGTCCTCAGCGAGTTCTCATAGGTTATTTAATAAAGATAACTTCTATTCTAATAACTATCCACACATTTTGAAAATAAGGGATCTTTCCAAGGTTGCTGCTGATAGATCTGCTACAATTTTCAAAGCTTTAGTGAGTCTCAATCTGTTTTGTTTTTAATAAAGTGCCTTAGTCACATACTGCATCAGGAAGCAAATGCATGAATCACTATAAATGATACACATTCTTATTAGCTGATACAGTAACTCCTCTGACATTTGCCATTTGTTTTTCAAACTGCCTTTAAGAGTTGCCAAGTGGTATATTCTTAAAGATACAGCTTGAAAAAATCCACCACAAGAAAAAGCACTGAAGAACTCTGAAAATTCAACGTAGGTTGGCTTTCTAGTGTCAAAGATAAAAGTAGATTAATAGTTCAATTAAATATGTCAGAGACTCTGGGTATTGTAGCTATTATACCTTTGACCTCATGGGAGGCTGTCAGAAATAGGGAGGGTGAGCAGTGAGGTTACATATTTATGATGTGCAGATGACCTGAAAAGCATACCAAATTAGACAGGACTTGTAATTAACCAAAAGATTTGGTAAATTATGAGATCAATAAAATTTCCTGGGTGCTATCGTTTTAGAACTAGTTAGTGCATTCCTAATTTATTGGGAAAACTTCATGGACTTGCAAGGAAGATAAATAAAAATGCCTCAATGTAAAAATAAATATGTGTGTTTGACAAATCTGAAATATACTGTTTACAGCTAATGAGGAGGCGACTGCATTTTGCTGCATGTTTTATATCTCAAGCAGGGCAGAACACTAAAACCAATATAACTGATAACCTTGGTACAAACAGCATAAGCCTACATTTCCCATTATTCCCCAGAGATGGAATTAATTAGTGCTTGTCAAAAGCAGAGCAATCCTCTGCTATAAAACTAAAAGTAATGGAAAGGCCATGAATAGTTTGACTCTATTCCAAAAACATTTCTATTCTTTTTGGGAGTAAAGTACTACATACATCTATATATTCAGTGTACATATTTCCTTTACCACAGACACCTCACACACAGAGACACATGCATGTGCACATGCACACACACATATATCACCTTTTTGGCTATAGCTCAGCTAATATTTATGAAATGCATACTATGTGCATTCCTTTCTGAGGAAGGAAAATACATTGAGTTCACAGTTGAGTAGGGAAAAGATCCCCTGATAGAGGGGATATTTCCTTTCAAAGTGTTACTGAGTATGATGGAAAAATATGCCACAATTGATGGGGAACTCAAGAAGGGACTTCTATTTGAACCTGGCAGAAAAGTCAGGGGAGGAGCTAGAATCAGATGTCAGCAGGATCTGATCTCTTCCCATCTTTCTGTACTGATTCCCAGTACATTGGGTTCATGCTAGATCGTCATGTGGTAGAAAGATAGTGTCCAGACAGGTGGAGTGGCACAACCTATAATCCCAGTAGCTCAAGAGGCTGAGGCAGTTGGACTGCAAATTCAAAGCCAGTCTCAGCAACTTAGCAAGGTCCTAAGAAACTTAGCGAGACCCCCTTCTCAAAATAAATAAAATGGCCTGGGGATGTAGCTTATTGGTTAAGTGTCTCTGGGTTCAACCTCTGGTACAAAAATAAATAAATGATGAAAAAATAAAATTAAATAAAGATGGTGTCTAAGATCTTCAGGTGTCTCTTCCACATCACATTCAGCCAGAAAGGAAAGATGGCTTCTGTCCCAATAGTTTCAGTGGAAGGTACATTGTGCACCATTGGCTTTCAATGGGGAGCAAGCCAATTCTGATGAATCACAGTGGTCAGGAGAATGTGTTGTGCTGATTGGCCAGACATGAGTCACATGTCCACCCCTGAGACCACCCACCTAAAGAACTCAGTTGTGACAGTAAGAAAGGGTGTGGCTCCCCAAAAGAAAGTCAGGGTCTTGCTGTTAGGAGAAAAATGAATGGATTTTGGGGTGACAAAAGAAACCACATGGCACTTAACTTCCTTTAAAATGAATGAATGAATGATTAATAAAACTGTAGCGGGGTGGGGAGAAATAGAACAGATTTTAAAGTTGAACTAAAATGTTTAACAGGCATTACTAATCATTCTTTAGGGCTAGCAAGTCCTTGACATGGGAATAAAGAATTTCTAACCTAAAGCTACAGCCAACACAAATTATAAATACTAACAACCATTTTAGTGTCTATTCTTTCATCTATGCAGGGACAATTCATAAGCACAAAGCCAAAATCTATTCTGGGCCCAAAGGAGTCTTGGCTTCATGTAGCCAGCGCAAGCGTTACTGTTTCCTCTTGATTTAAGCAGCTTAGTGAGTCCCAGGTCTGTCTCAGCATCCTGTGTGTCTGTTTGATACAGTTGGTCAGAGACTCAGGTTACCCACAGGTTTTTCTGTTCCTGCAGGAATGATTTCTTTACAAAATATTGTTGGGTTAGCTCTCTGGAACAATATTTTCAGTTGACAAGGCACACGGGGATGAAATGAAATAATTCAGTCCAATAATTCAATGTAAACGACAAGCCAAGACTCTGGCAATGGCTGCAAATTTTCAGAATCTAATTTTGAGACAAGGAGTTCACAGGCTCAACCTCACTTCTTATTAGTGCTCACAAATTGTAGGCCCAGGAATTCCACTGTGAAGCAGGGGACCTGATTCATTGGGTGTTTGTTCAAATAAATGTCCCCCTGATTCCACTTTATATTGTTGATGAAGGATCTCTAGATGCCCCTGGGTAAGCAAGTGATATTTTTCACAGTCATAGGACACTAGAGCTGAAAGGGGCTCTAGGTACCAGCTCATCAGTATTTTCAATTCTTTGCCCTACTAAGGATTCTAGGGACACAACATATATTGGAGGGCTCCCCTCAGGCAAGGGACAAGCACACAGTAATTCGGTCGCTTACCTTCCCATCAACTATAGGGTTTGGTGATTGACATATTTTAATTTTGGAATTTCATTTAACTTTTTTCAGCAATAAGTTCAGCAGTTACAAAAACATAGAAAGATGTATAACAATTTTATAGAACTCATTAAAAACAGTAAGGTAGATCTACACATACTGACGAAGATCTCCAAAATCTATTGCCGATTGAAAAAAAAAGATGCAGAAAGTGTTCAATATATGTTCCATATATGTTAGAAACAAAGAACAACAACAACAAAGTGTAGAAATATATGAAAGAAAGTGGTAGTGGTTGTCTCAGATCGAATCCTAGAGAACAGGTCAGTGGTGAATTGGATATTTATTTTCATTTATATACTTCACAGCATCACTTGAATTACTTGTTTACACTTAGGTTGCATTTAAGTTTCCTTTTTAAAGATTATGTCACCAAAAATGCTTTAAAACAACCTATTTCACTCAGCCATATCACTATACAGTGTAATCAGCCTTGCTGCATTCTGCCTGGGCAAAGTTTCAGAGGTAGAGGCATGTCACAGGGGGAAGTGACCTGCCATCAGTATGGGACAATGAGCTGGCTAAAGGGCAGAGTTTCTGCTTCACGTGGGAGTTCAGGCACTACTGTGGTCCCCAAAGTGGTGAGAGTAAAAATTCTTCTGAAGTAAATATACCCAAGGGCAGGCTCCTGACCATCACTACCACCCTGAGAGTGACACCAGGGAAACCAGAGGTAGACTTGGGAAAGCTCGATTCACTTAAAAGCATCCTTGTTCTAGCTGTTCTCATAGCCTTTATAATGCTCAATGGCACTTTAGATTAGCGTGGTTCAGAGTGAGTCATTTTTCTTCCTGTGGAAGGCTGTATAAATGGCCACGATCTCCCCATCTTTTGCATTCATATCCTTGTAAGGTATTCACCAACAGATTGGGTCAATTTCCTCACCTCTTAAATCTGGCCATATTGCTCATTAGCAAATATGATGAAAGCCAGGACTTGGAAAGTGCTGAGCAATGGGGTTTGCCCTGTTATTATCTTAGAAACAAGTACAATGTGAATAAGTTGGAGCTAGTGAGCAGCAGATGAGAGGGCAAGAAGAGGAGAAACAACGTGCTTCAACCAACACCATGTTGTAAAGCTGATCATGGATCATCCAGCAGCCAGTAAGTGACTGACTTACTACCACTGCTTAGAAGAACCCAGCCAGCCCAGACCAGATCCTGAGCAAAAGAAAATGGTGGTTGTTTTAATCCACAAAGTTATTTTGTTAAGCATCAAAAGCTAACTAATACATTTTCCTTTCTCGTTAAACACTGTCTAGTTCTTCAGATCTGAGTTAAAAGGGGTGATGAAACAAACAGCCGAAGTGATCACGTGCCTTCTTGAAAGTCAATCCATCAAAGACTTATGGCTAAAACCTGGTCTCCTATTTGTGACTCAAAATTTCTTTCTACCACACATTAGTGCTTTTTTTTCTTTTGTAGAGAGAAGGAAACGGAGAGAGTGAGAGACAGAGAAATATAGTCAATTTTATTTAATTTTTCATATGGTTTTTGTTGCTCCAACACTTCACTGTGAACATGGTGCTGGGGTTTGAACTTGCATCCTCCTGCATGCCAGGCAGGTGCTGCAACTGCTGTCACCACTCCAGCACCACCACACATTAGTTTTATACTGCAGAACATGATATTCAACATATTAGCTAAAAAGAAACAAAGGATTGAATCTGAGATCTTTGACCTAGGGTTAATATTTCCCAAAGCACATTTTATGGGTATTTATTTCCAATCTGCAGTCTTTAACGTTCATCTCTGGAAGTTTATTGAAGGAATAAAAAATGTTTGAGATTTATTTGGGACATTTATGAAAAATGAATTGCCAAAGATATGCCATAGCAACAGGAACAAGAAGTTTGTTTGTTTGTTTGTTTTGCCTAGAAAGGTATCTGTGACACAGAATAAACAAGAATTTTACAGCAAACTTGATTCTGTAACTCCTTTGAGGTCCCTGAGCTTTCTGGAGGCACTGAGATTATTGGCAGAAGTTTGCCTAATAGCATCAAGTTGGATACTGACAGGTGCAACTAAAGGTGAGAACAGACCTCTGTTTTGGTCTTTCTGTGACTCCACCACACCAGCATTAACTATACTATTTCTTTATTGGTAGCAGGACCCATAGCTGTCTCACATTTCAAGGGATTATGTCAGGCCAGCCAGACATCACTTCTTTACTTTAAAGCTGAAGGTCCACAGGTATCCCAAACCTCTGAATGGGAAGAGGAGTAATTGCACTTTCTTTATCTGTTGCTTTTAGAGTCCTGTTTTAACTTTTTCCCATCTAAATATCTCATCCTGCTTTGTCTGCAGAAAAATATCCACCAGGCAGAGAAAGGTACTATTACCTATCCATTAAAAGAGCAGGGCTCACAGGAACCACAAGGCTTACTAACTGGGTGGCCATAAGTGATTTGCCTCAGTTTTATATCTTTAAAATCCAGGAAGTTTTGAACAGAACATTGAATTTTGTATGCAAAACCCACAGAACCATGCCTGTTACATAGTAGGCACAAGATACATGTTTAAAAAGGAAAACATGCAGCCAGTTGGAAATGCTGTTTCCAGTTTTTACTCAGCCCCCCTCCCACTCTCTCAGCTTTGCTTCTAAACTATACCTTTTGATTGTTTGTCTTCTTAGGTCTTTCTAGTTTGGAGAACTTTTGTTTAGGACACTTCTTTGATTTTGACAAATACAATCAATGCTCCTGCTAGTTCCTGCCTTTTCCTTGCTAGGCAATTTCCCTAGTGATGCCCCTTCTCCCTAGACCTGAATGTCTGGCTTAAGGGCTCTTTCAAGAATAGAAAATGGATTCCTCCATTGGATTTTTCACTCTTATCCACTTCCCCACTACTTGGTCTACACTTGTCCCATTCACCTCATTCTAGTTATTTGCCATTTTATATCATGCTGTATGTTTAATATATGCAAACTCAAGCTTTGGGACATAAAGCTAATCACAGGAGCCTTCCAAATTTTCACTTGGATTAATGACGTGCCCTGTTCTGATACATAAGAAAGAGGGATGATGTGGTTGCTATATGTACAGCTCTGAGATACTGATATTACTGATCATTCCAAGACTAGAAAAAATCCAGGGTATATAAATTAGCTCAGTTTAAGTCCAGTGAAAATATCTTAGCATTGGAAATGAAGCCTTGGCAATCACAAATATAGGGAAATATAAAAACTCACACCTTGCTCTTTGCATATGTGTAATAATATTTACCAAAACTGGACTAAGCAACCCCCTGTCATGCTGCCATATTGCCAGTAAATGAGTGGTGATTGTACATGGGTTCTTTAACTTCCTTTCCACCCATGTACAGGGTTTCCCTTTATTCAAAGATCTCTGTTGCATAAAGCTAGATCTTGATGAGATCAAAATAAACAGCACAGTTGGACTTGACTTTTTTCATCTGCTAAAAAAATGTTGGGGTATTTACTAGTTTTGGTCCCTTTTACCTTTAAATTGCTCTAGCTTCTCTAAATTTCTCTACTCTTATTAGGCAATTACTGTTTATATATAGCTAGATATTTGCCATTTGTAAGTCATGCTCTAATTAAATACATGTCCTTTGAAGAAATTGATTAAAAATGGAAGTTACAGAAGATACTAGTTGGACTTTTTAGAAGGAATGATAGAGTCACCTTTGCTAACCCCACTCTAATGATTCGGATATGTTTAACATCAATGTATGATACAAGCTTTATGTTTTGGTAAGCAAATTTGACAACTGTGCCAATGTATCAATCCACAGATGACTTACTGATTGCAAAAAGAAAAAAAAATGTATCTTCATAATAGAGACAATCTGGCAACATCATCAAGCCAATAGAACAAATGTGGCACCACAGAATAACATCAGGAAACCTAATCTGAAATGTACATCATTACATATGAAGTTTTCTAGCCCAAAGTGTTTGATCTGAATTTAACTATGCCTTGAGGTGCAAGCCCAATGTGTTTGATCTGAATTTAATTATGCCTTGAGGTGCAATTTCTAGATATAAAAAGTGAGGGTATAAAGGAGCATGATATATAGTTTTTAAGGAAATAGAAAAATTCCAAATGGGATTTTACAAAATAAGAGACACATCCTATTTTTAAAAAATCACTAAAGGAATATAAAAAATTCAGTGCCTAAAGCATGATTGAATTATGGTTACAACAATAACAGCAACAATGAAGAGCCATAAAAGATTTAAGGATCAGATAGGGAAATACGGCTGGACAATAATTTGCAATTTTTGTCAATTTGGGGGAGTATTACAATTATGTAGCAAAACATGTTTATTCTTTAGAGATGTAGGCCAAAGTATTTGGGGTGAATCATCGTGATTTCTCCAACTTGTCTTCATATTACAGAGAGGGAAATGGATGGAAGAATGAATGGAGAGAAACAGAAAGAAATACAGAAAATCTCAACTGAATATGAAAATCTCATATTCCTCTAGAGAGAGGAATATGTATTCACTGCACATTCTTTCAGCTTTTCTTACTTTTTGAAATTTTTCATAATAAATAAATTGGGGAAAATACCTGTTCCTCCATGAGAAATGATACAATGGTGGGGCTGAGTAGACCTCCTTAAAAATGCAGAGGAGTTTTCTGCTGTCCTGACCCGTATCACTCTATGTGGCAGAGGGACTTACCCTACACTGAGACTGTGACTTTCTTAAGGGCCTGGACTAAGTCTGGTTCACAGTTCTGTCTCCAGTGTTTAGTCCCAGTGCCTTGCAAACATTAACACACAGCAACTATGTGCTAAAGTTAATTGAAATTTATGTACTCACAGAGTAACCACATAAGCCTGACAACAACAAACCTGTTTTTTATACATAGACATAGACATTAAAAATTAAGTATTAAGAATAAACTGAAATCAATAATAGAGTTAGAAAACTATAAATAAATCTTTACTAGGGTCAAATAATTTCCTTACTGTCTGCCATCAGAATTCCTCCACAGAGAGAAAATGAGTCTTTGTTGAGAGAAACATTCTGAAAAATAATTATATATAGAAAAGAAAGACACTGGAGCAGATTACAGGATACAACAGAGATAAAGAAGGTTATATCTCTCTGAATTAAGAGATGGAAGACATGAATTGATTGATTACTTATTTAGCTATCTCTTCCTCATCTCTAGAACTACCAGAAGGATAAGAGATTTTTTTTTCTTTAAATAAAGGGTATCTAACACTTTGAGATTGTTTGTCTTTCTGGGATATATAGCTGTTCTATGTGTTCTCAAACCCCCAGTCCAGTGATAGAGTGAGATATAGACAAATTTTACAAAGGTCTTAAGAAACCAGATGACAGCATATAATTATCAGTTAAAATATATTTGAACAACCATGTTAACAACAAGGCTAATCATTTATTTTTCCATTCATCTTTATACATTTTAAACTATCAATCTTTCACCATTATTTTTATGGCATGAAACATCACATCTCAATGAGAAAAAAAAATATATGTGAAGCCCTGGAAGGTGAGTTCCCTAATAAGGTAAAGCTTCACCAGGTTGAATGACTGAGGAGGGTCATCACAGTTGGGAATCTTTTGTGGACCTTCAGTTTTTGAGGACACTCCGGTGTCATAGGAATGAGTCTCGTATATGTAATCAAGAACGCACATTTTCATTCATGTTCATAGAATAATCATAGTTCCCTTCTTCTCCCCTTGAATTTGAACTCATGGGGCTTCAAGAAAATCATAGGGTTGCTTAATATACATGAACATAGATTAAGGAGACAAGATGATTCAACTGGAGATACAACTTGATAGACATCTTCTCCCATGAATCTCCTTTATCTCTAGAAACAAAAGCATACTTTCTTCTAGTTTTAGGATAGGGCTAGAGAAACACTAGGAATTTTTCCCATTGCTGACCATCCTCTGAAGATAACATATGACCCAATTGACTTATATTACTTTCCACTGGAACTGTCATATGGTAGTTCTACTTCCTTAAGTTCCCTTGTAAATTCCCAAGTGCACACACTCAGATTTTCCTGAACAATCCTGTGGGTGATCAGAGAGTGGATACAATTTTGAATGAGTGGAAGTAATTTAAACATTAAGAGATTGTTAATGCCGTCTTATTTCCAAGTTACTTCTTGAGGATGGGAGTGCCCCCATGTCAACCAAGACACCAGCTGTGATATACTGTCATCCAGAAGTTTAATTCCATAGTTGTCAAAGCAAATTAAAATTGGTGGATAAATAATTTCTCTACAAGAAGTCTCACACCTGACATACAGACATTTGGTGAAGTTTGACTGAACTAATGTGAGCTCAAATGCTCTCCAGTCATTTAGAAGAAAGCAACACTGGGCCAGCAAGTGTAGTTATCCCCATTTTCCATTGTCTTTCTAGTCTCTATTTGTGTAAACCTTTAACATGTGCCTAATACTAGCAAATATCCCTTGTTCATTATTCAATCTGACTCTATAATACCATCTCCATAGGACCCATAAATCACCATAAATACTTATTCACCCTTTCTGCATATTGTGTACCCCTGACACTTTCTTTGCCTTGTGACTTTGTGGTTCCTCCTACTAAAGGTACAGTATATCTTCCTACACTCTGACTTTGGGTTTGGCCGTAAGATTTGTTTTGCCCGTTTGGTTGACACCAGACATGATGTAGGAAGCACCTGGAAACGTGCTTGTGCTGTTATGTGTGTCTGTTGTACTTCTTCCATCATCAAGCGAAAGAACTTCTAGCCAGCTCTCACTCCTCCGCATCCTTGGCCAGAGTAAGCAATTGAGGATGAGACCTGCACACAACAAACAGGGAAAAGCCAAGCCCAGTTGGATGCATGGCTTGATGCAGAGCCATTGAACAAGCCTAGCCAAAATGAGCCCACCACTGCCAACCCTAGCCATGTGAGTAAGAATAAATTACTGAGGGTTTAAGTCTGTGATGTTTAGAAAGGCATTGAGCAACGCTAGCTGATTGATTCACTGACTAAACTCAAAGCAATTACTGCAATTTGGGGATCTTAGTCACCTACAAGAAGAGATATATATTTTTTATAACTTTAATCACATTGCATTAAGAAGAAACTACTCAGTCTGCTCACCCAGAATGCTGTACTCACTTGTATTATCTTCGATTGTGTTAACTGACCTTCTCTATTGTTTCAATTCTTCCCTAACAGTTCAATTCCTCTTTTGTTGTGCCCTTTTACCCCTCAAAAAAGTGAGAGTTGTCTGAATCTTCCCAGAGCTCTTGGCCATATTTATTGGAAAGTCACATAGCTTAATTTAGGTGCAGACTTGAGCTAAGGGTGATTTCTTTTATTTAGTCCAGGGTTTACTACTGATCTGAATTACCAAAGCATCGCACTCATGATTTATGATGCAGAAAGATTGACCAACGGATTTATACCCTGTTTCTCACTGCAGACTGTGTGTTATATCTTACAGGGACACAGCCAAGACTTCAGAGACAAGAACACCTGTGGAGCCATCATTCCATCCACTACTGTGATTAAACTTCAGTTCCCATGGAAGCAACCTGTACTGTTTCCCATTCTTCTTTTCTTTTTTAACTGTTGGTATGTTGACTAGTGATAACATTATAGGAAAGAAAAAGGCCAATTAGTAATAGCATTCAGAGGGGGAAAATGTTACTTGCTCTTTTCTTATATATAAGTGTGTTATAGACAAGATGATTTATTTAGCAAAGTTTGGAAAAGGAAATCACCAGATTAAACAAAGGTCATAGTCATATTTTGTTTAGCTTAAACAAATACAACATGGTTTTGTTAGTCTGATTTGTTTTTTAAATATTAATTGCTTTAAGCTTTGAAGAAGTAATCATTATCTTCATATAAAATATAATTCTGATTTTTTGAAGAATAGAAAAATCCTATAATGCTGGGGTCTCATTCATCCATTCCCCTATACACCCAGCCATGACTGACTGATCAGAGAAGACAATAATAGTCCCCTTAAGAATCAACATGAGCTTATCAGTTTGGCTTCCCTTTTGGAAGCTAAGTAATTGATTTGTCTTATACCCAACTTACATATACATATCTATGTATTTATGTATGCATGAATGTATAACCACTTCAAGTATCTGGTCTTTATTAACCTTATATTAAAAGGTAAAAATAATCAATATGAATTATTTTTGATCATGTAAACATTTGAGGACTTCAACAACAGTGAGACGTATGGGAACATGAGGCAAGGGTAGAATGAAAGATTGTGATGATTCTCAACTCATTCTTGCAGATATTACCATTATTTATTAAATGCTTACTATGCACTTACAATGCTAAGCACCAAGGACACAGAGGGAAATAAGACTTAATTCTAGTCCTTCTGAAATTCCAAGTCTGCTGTGATGGCATTCACACTGTACTATGGATATAAATGAATCCATTAGCTAAATACCCATATTTCTAGATCCCATTCCCAGGAAATATTTGGCAGAGTGCAGGATCATGCCTTGTAATGATGGCAATTTTAACATATGATACAAAGATTATACTCTAAAACTAATAAGCAGCGAATTTCAATTAAGTATGAATTGGGTTCTGAAATGGGGTTAACCAGAGGATTGGATGCTTCTTTGGGTTAATTTCAGAACATTCTAGTGGCTAGAGGTAGATACGTAATTTTAATATGAGTAAAGAATAAGAAGTTAGTCAGATTAAAAGTGAGGGTACAAGAAATTGTAAGGAGTTTCTGAAAACATCAGAGAAAGTTAGAAAAGATGAACCTACAGATGCAAGGAAAAGTCAAATTATTATGAGCTAAATAATGCAACCATATTCATAACAGTAGCTAAAATGCTCATGAACTATTGACTATGCTAAGAATAAGGCATGCATTATTCCAAATAATTTTACAATATTACTATGATACAGTGACATTATTCTTCCTGACATTACAGAGGAGAAATTAGATATTCAAGGTTTAAGCCAAAATCAATCTTGACACTATTGCCATTCTGGGGCAAATAATTCTTTGATGTGGGCACTGCAGTATACATTATAGATTGTTTGGGAACATCCCTGGTCTCTACCTACTAGATGCAAGTAATTCCTTCTCTGCTAATGAGGAACTAACAAAATATTTGCACACATTGTCAACTGTCCCCTGGAAGGCAACATCACTCCTGATTGACAACCACTGGTTTATACCTGTATAAGCATTAAGGTCTCGCAAGTAGTAAGTAACCAGGAGAAATTTGATATTATTCTATTAACCACATAGCTCCAACTCTGTAACACCTGCCAAGAAAATTATCACAGAACAGAGATGATCAGATCAAAATGTTGTTTCATAAATAGAGATTATTCATTTACAAATCTTACTGTAAAAAACATAAACTGAAGAGTTTTAATAAACAGAAGAATAGAATGCAATTAAACATGCCATATTTCAGACTTTTAATTTCCTTGAGATGATATGGGCCTAAATATATGGCTGAAGTTGCTAATGGAGGTCTGCAGATGGGGGGAATAAAGCCACACACGTACACACCACAGTCTGTGCCTTTGATTCCTGTAATTTTACCCTGCAATAAATGTGACATTACACACATTTTAACATCTATTTTCACAGCAGGAAGTGTAAAATAAAGAAGCTCAATCAGTATGTTAAAATAAGATCTGATGTAGGGAAGGGAGAAAAGCTTTCAGATCATAAGAAATAGCATCTCGAGGAAATTAAAAGCCTGAAATATGGCATATGATTAGTGACACCAAAGTCCTGCTGTTATGCTTTTGAAGGACTTTTAAAGATGCAGATTTATTTGCTAAATAACCCTGCAAAACTACAGTGTTTTCCCAGTGTTAGTGTGCTTCAGGGGAAAATTTAGTGTGCCTGGATATGATCACCAAACTTTCTTAACTGAGGTTGTAGTGAAAAAAAAAAAAAAAGAATGCTTAAATTAACATATGTCAATATAAACAGTCCTGTTGATCAGTTTATTCAAGCTTCTGTTTCCATCTATTTTTCTAAGTAAATCGATGAACAAACTTTTGTGATATATGTTGATTTGAAATTAATCAATAAGCACATCATACTGATAGCTTTCCTTCCTTCTGTCCTTCCTTCTTTTCTTCCTTGTCTACCTATCTTTCCCTCTCTTCTTTTCACTCTCTCTCACTCTTTTACTCTTATTCAACATATTAATTTAAGCAACTCATTTTTCTTCAGTCTTCTACTCTCTTTCTCATGTTTTCTCCTTCCATCATGTCTTCATTTTTAAATTATTCATTCATTCATTTAATAAACATTTACTAAATGCTAACTATATGACACCTATCTATGGAAACTCTGCCCTTGTGAAACTTGAAATCCAGAGAGAATAGTAGACAATCAAAATATTACTCCAACAGATAAAAGTGTAATTTTAATGAGAGCTATGACAGATGGATAACTGTCCCAAAGAGAGCTGGTAACAGAGGACTTTTATAGGAACTTAGGGAAAGCCTCTCTGACAGAATACCAGAAGGATTAGTAAAAGGACCAAGTGAGGATCAGGAAATCATTCCAAGTGATCAAGACAACAAGGAAGGAAATAAAGAGTGATTGTTTAGTGTGGTTGTGACATACTTGAAAAACAAAAAGAAGATGGGTTTGATACACAGGCACAGATAAAAGACAAGGATGGCAAGGCAGGTGGAGGAAGGTTTTGGCTAGCCTCTGATCTAAACCATGAACAGACTTTTGTTCTAATCTTTTTTTTTTTTTAAGTATTTTTTTTTTTTTTAAAGAGAGAGGGACAGTGAGAGAGACAGAGAAAGAGAGAAACAACTTTATTTAGTTTTCACATGGCCTTCGTTGTTCCAACACTTAGTTGTGTATGTGGTGCTGGGGTTTGAACCCGGGTCCTGGTGCTTGCCAGGCAAGCGCCCAAACCGCTGAGCCACCGCTCCAGCCCCCTTTTGTTCTAATCTTAACAGCAACAATGAATAAGAAACCTGTGCTATCTGGCAAATTTTTTTTAAATTTATTTTTCTGGAAGGCAGACCTGCATAAATCTGATAAATGATGTTGAGATTTGATCTTAAAAGAACTAGAAGTAACTCAGGTATCATCTATCTTTAAACCAAGATGTGAACAATGCACTTTGAATAGTTGCATTTTAACATTTATGTCTAAGATATGCAGAATGGAGAACAAATATTCGTATACTGGTGACTAATGAATATTCTCTCTCAATATAGTATGTCTTATTAAACATATGTGAATTTACATAGATATGAGAGATAAAATTGGACTTAATTCTTTTTTTAAAGAGAGGAGAGTGAGAGAGAGAGAGAGAGAGAGAGAGAAAACCAATTTTTATTGAGTTTTGCACATGTCTTTCATTGCTCTGACACTTAGTTGTGTATGTGGGTGCTGGGGTTCGAACCTGTGTACTTGTGCATGCCGGGCAAGCGCTGCAACCACAGAGCCACTACTCCAGCCCCAGGACTTAATTCTTAAAAGCTAAAAATTAAGGCAAATATTTTACTATGTGTCTTAAACTATTTAAGCATGCTTGAATCTTGGATCATCTTTTGCAGTCTCTTTGAGCCAGGAGAAACAATGTGATCATAACAGGATTATTTTGGTCCCTTTGATGATGTGATTGATACCTGGAGAAATCCTGAATTACATCATGATGTAACTGAGGTTTCTTTTACAAAAACCACACCTGGTGAACCCCTGGACTTCTGGTTTGGAAAATGTAAGGGAGGTTAGCCACACTGAACATTTAACCAGTCAAGACAAACCAATACAATTTGTCTTCAGGGCTCCTGGGTAGGAAATCTAAACTCCAATTTCCAAACAGTTGCGAATTACATTTTCGTGTAAGCTGTAGTGGGGGCTGTGGATAAGGTATATTAGCTTCTGTCAAGCAGAGCTCCTACAGAAATGAGCCTTGCAAAGTACACACCATCTGGAAAAGAAAGTTTCTTTGGGAAGCGGATAATGTAAACAAGCCCAGGAAACAGGGAGTGTATTGAGAAGACACAGTCAGTAAGTGACTGAAGAAACTGCTACTGCGAGTCGTGGACACAATGACTGCTGATCCATCTATGGGCCATCAGGAAAACTGATTACTATTTTGACCCTCCATCACCCTTACTTCCTCCTATCTCCAATCTGAGATCTCTGAAGAAAGGTTCTACACTGGCCACAAGGAAAGAGACCCCCAGACACCAAAGGCCCACTAGACAGATTCTTCCTTTCTTACCCAGCAGGTGATTCCAGTTCATAATCACCAATCCATGGTTTCAATAACAAGAAGACTGGACAAGAATTGAGTACTTATCAGAAAAATAGTCACATATTTATGGACTTATGTGAAAATATGTTTTTTAACTAAAATGCATGAATAAAAATTTTTTTAACAAAAGAAAATATCTGCTTTCCTCCAATACTCCATAAGCGTAATCACACAACAACTTGGTGTTTTTGTGATTAAACTGAGATGGTCAAGAGCACTGAGTAGATTTTAGAAATTTTCTGATTTTTGCAGAATAAAAATGGAAATGCTAAACAATGCTTTGGTTTTGTCTATAATTTATTTTTAAATGGAAATTCAAACGTTATTTAAAATTTGTTTTTAGTTATTTGTGAATATTAATATTTAATTATTACTCTCAAGGCAACAAGGTCTGCTCTTAGCTCCTTTTGACAAATGAGGAAATAATGGTTAAGAATAATTTAGTGATTGCTCCTCATCTTCATAAGGTCACAGAACTAATTATTAGGACTCTGTTAAGTACAGTGTGGGTTCTAGCTTAATATGCTGGCTACTGCATAAACATTTTTCTGTAATCATTAAGCATAAGTTTATATATATATTCATAAACATATAATATATATTTTATACACCATTATCTGTGTCATATATAATTCTTTATGTATATTTAATACACATGTAACATTATGTATATATATATGTGTGTGCTATGTATAAGTTACATCACTAGAACTAAGCATATTTTTAAGGAAGACAAAGAAAATTACTATTTTTTTTTTTTGTAAAAAATGTTCCCAAACTAACCAATCTGATATGACAGTTAGTTAAGGAAATGCAACTTCATGAAAACTAGCCACAGGTGTTGGACTGTTTTTATTCACCCCTGGCAACAGGTAGCCAAATTAGATTTCTCTCTTTAGAAATCTCTTTCATAGTTAGCCATCTGCTCTAACACTTGCAAAATAACGGGAAGCAAGAGAAAGGAGGGAATGAAAAGATTCAGAAGAAATCATGAACATTGCTGTCATTTAAATATTATCCCACTTGCCAGATTTGGGGCTCATCTAATACATAGGAAATGCTCTTGTTTATTGACTACTATTAATCTTATTCAGCATTAGATAATTATAAAAGTTTTCTCATAGTCAATCAGGCATATTCCTTATTTTTCATTCTGCCTTCTTCCTTTCTTCTTCTTACCCTTTTTTCTATCTCATCTTTTTTCTCTGAGATTCTTCTATTTAATTTATTTATTGTAGTACTGGGGATTGAATCCAGGGATGCTTTACTGCTAAGCTACACCCTCAACCTCATTTTTATTTTTTATCTTGATAGAGGGTCTACATTACTGGTGCTGGCCTTGAATCTGTTCTCCTCCTGCCTCAGCCTCCCAAGTCCCTTGTATTGTGCCTTGTATTGTATTGTGCCACCATGTTCAGCTCCTCCTTTTTCTCTTTTGTCCCTTGCTTTCTTCTTTCCATTCAAAGTACATAAAAAAAAAAAAAACACAAATAAAAACCTCCCTCGAAATCTCCTTCCAGCTGTCTTTAGCTTTAGCACAGAGAGTTGGCTGGGGTCCTCTAGACAGCTGATTTTCATTTAAAATAAACCTTTCCTTTATTGGACTTGTACAAAACGGGGCTGCAGTTCCAACACTGGGGTTTGGCACAAATTATTCTAATTGTTCCCTTATCCTATATTTGGAGATAGGGCCCGGACATTAGGCCCTGGAAAAACAATATACAAACATAAGCTTGATGGAGAAGGTTAGTAATCAGATACAGCTCTCCATTGTATGTCACACTTCAGAGATGAAAAAAAAAATAGTCATTCCTATTCTTCTTCTCACATATTTTATAGCTGGTACATGTTTATATTTTCTGCTTAATGACTACAGAGTACAGCAATAGGTATTCAAAACTCTGGAATTCATATAGCCTGATACTATTACTTCAGGAACTAGTTAGCCACATTATCAAAAGATGAAGCACCCTGCTTCTGAGAGACTACTGAGTAAAAATTAGGAAATGGATCACAATAGTATGACTCAATACCCATCACTATCATGTACTATATTGTTCTAGCCCACTCACCACTAAAAACACATCTTACATTAGAAAGGTTCATGTATAAAAATAACAGTAGGAAAGTTAGATCACCTGCAGAGTTACTAGACCATTGCAGAGGCTTCTTTAAAAAATGGAGATGATACCTGTAAAAGTAGCTTGCTAATATTACAGGCTATCTCTAAATGATAGTAAAGAGTTAGTCCTTAACAAACAGGAGCTACAACACAGCAGAAATCAAAGATGCAATCATCAATCACCTTTTATTCCTTTGAGCTACTTGCTCTGTTTTATTTATACCACATCTAAGCCATATTCAGGAGCAAGCCAGACCCCAGCTAAACACTTGGGAAAGAAAAGTGTGTGTGGATATATGGGGGTAGATGGAGGACTTGGAAGTGTCTCAAAAGCCTCCAGCATATGTATTCACTGACAGATTAAATCATAATATAAAGTTGCAACATTAAAAAATACGTCATTCTAAGAAATGTTGACATGACTTTTCCTACATTTTTTTTCCTTTTGTGGTGGGTGGTATTATTTTACATAACTTTTTAAAAGTGCAAGGCAGGCTGTGAATAACTTCTTTCAATCTTTACATCAGGGAAGCAACCTTTCAAAAGTTATTTGGAAACACAGGATTTCTGCTTCCCACACCTAAACTCCAAACCACTTGTGAAATTTCACCTTTTCAAACAAACCTCAGCAGTATTACTTCCAGCTGTCTTTATCTTGCCAAGTGCCCTAACATACACATATTCAATCTATAATCAAAAGAGAAATGAAGGAGGATGTAAAAGAAATGGGACTCTTAGAAATTAATCTGAAATTCTTAACTATCCATATCTTCGAAAGGCCTATGTGCACATACCAAGTTAATTTCCCACAATTATCAAGACTTTTTCACATGTATTAAACTATCATCCATCTATTCTCCTTGAGAATGTGTTTTATATACCTTATACAAAATACACACATTATTTTAGTCAACCTTTTCATTGCTGTGACCCAACAAGAACAATTTTAGGAGGAAAAGTTTATTTTGGGGGCTCATGGTTTCAGAAGCCTTAGTTCATAGAAGTCTGGCTCAATAGCCTTGGGGCTCAAGGTGAGGCTGAACAGCATGGCAAAAGAGTGTGGCAGAGGGAAGCGGGTGAAAGCATGGCTCCAGAAAGCAGAGAGAGAGAAATGTCACACCAGATACCAAATATATACCCCCAAAGGCATGCCCCAAAGCCCCATCTCCTCCAGCAACACCTCATCTGCCTTCAGTTGCCAGTTAATCCCTGTCAGGGGACTAACTCACTGATTGGGTTAAGGCTCTTATACCCCAATCATTTCACTTCAGTCTTCCTGAATTGTCACACATGAACATTTTGGGACACCTCATATTCAAAACATAATATGCACACACATGCGCACACTCACACACAAATATATGTACATATGCAATGCACACATATACACACAAATATATGCATACATACACATATGCACACACAATTATTTGAAGACACATATCCTTCAAGTCACTGAAACAAGTTTTTCCATCTGACTTCATAGTATTTCTATTAACTGCTACCTAACTGAAATCCTATTGAACATGTGGGAGTGCAGTGACTTAAATCTCTTAACCAGCTTCCCCCGTCATCATTCCAACTGTAGAATCAGCATATTATGATATCTGCAGTGAAGGCTTCCAAATTATGCTCTGTATGCAGAGAAGCATGGGCCCTATCTTCCAAGGACAAAGTGAGGACTACTTGGCAGTTTCTTTGTGTGACAGGTTATTTAGGCTACAAGGGACACTAATTGGTACCTTCACAAGCTATGCCATTTATGATCAGCTGCCAAAGGGCAAGAGACAGATGTACAGCTGCCTTTTCTTGGTTGTGTATCACTGAATGATGCTAGAGCAATCATTTCCATTCTGACTTGACAACTCTGGGGCAGTTTAGAGAGAAGATTTAATAATTTCCCCACCCCCACTCCACAATTGTGAAGAGGGTAGTTTGTATTTGCTCCAACATGGTGTGGGAAAAGTCATTTAAAGAGGAGAGATGCTGGAGGAAGAGGGGAGAGATATCTACTTTGGTATATACTTTTATGCAAAGAATTCTGAATTCCCATGTCCTCTGGGTTTTCCACCTACCAGACAAGCAATTTCCCGAAGGTTGTGAAGATCAATAGATAGGGGCACACTTTCAATTCTAAGGTGTTCAGAGTGTGCATCCATCTTCTCCATTCCCAGAGAGTGGGTCACTGTGCTGAAAGAGGAGCTTCTTTTAGAAGTAAATAGGGTGATAAGTGGAGCTTCTTCAATCATCTTTCTGCTCTTAACTTTTCCAATTCTTTCTTGTCTCTTTCTCCGAAATTCATCTGCATGACATGTGCTTTAATAACTTTTATTAACTCCCCTTCTCGCCTTTATAGTTGGCAGTGTAATGTGGGACCAGGACAGGCAGACATTTCAAAAAGCTCCCTTCTTGCCAACCTTGAAATGTACAATACAACCAGAGAATGATTCCTACAGGGGGTTTCCTTGTCCCAGCTCTGCCCTAGTCTGAGGGAAACAGATTTCTCCTGTCTCTCATGCCTTCTTGCTGCTTCTTCCTGCATTAGAGTTGAAAAATGAAGACAGCCTGGAAAAGACGTGTCCTTAATTCCAGCCCCCAATTCTCAGATACTAAAGGAATTCTGAGGGTCACAAGGGTTTGCCAGTTCTCCAGAAAGAACACAGGATAGGGATTTGTAAGCAGTGCTAGAAAGAAGAAACTTTTGTCTGTAAGCTCCTGTGTTTATATCCCAAACTCCAGTGACTTGTGGATGATGAAAAACAATTCAAGGACATATAACCCTGTATTCATTGCAGAGACCTGACCACCAGCAGTAACAGGCCACTGAGGAGAAGAATGCTGGTGTCCTGTCATTGCTGATGCTCCACATGGCAGGCTGCTTTGAGTTTGGACTGATTTACGGATATAATAAACAGTTTTATGAGTGAGCCAAACAGATGATGGAATGGTGTAACCCAGGAACAGTGATTATTCCATATTCAGACTGAATGATTAATGCTCCATTGATCCTGCATGGAGCCAAATTCATCCACCACATGACAATTGATTCTGTCCATCGCTGTAGATGCAACATGTTAGATTGTAGTTACACATCTATGTATTTTTCTTCTTTTTCCCTGACAACAGAAGTTACATATTTCTCATCTCTGTATCACCCATAATGTCACAACTATAACATGAAATAAAAAAATTACTTAATAGAAATTCATCTGCATAAATGAAGAGGATGCTGATTTTTTTGACCCTATCTGCCCATGCAGATAGCAATTCCCTCAAATCAAGCATAAGGGATAAGACTTCAAGAATTTGAGATTTAAACACCATGTAGGAACCATAACAGAAATTTGAAATTAAGTCTTTTACTAGTTTTGCATTTTATAATATATTCTCTTTTAAGTTTTTCCAATCTGAGTGATTTCCTGTTCCAACCCTGTACCAAAGAAGATGATGCAATTATCAGAGCAATTGCAATAATGTAATAATTATGGTAATAATGTTAATTGTAGCCTTAGTGTTAATGATAGTAACGAATTTTTCATTCATTTAAATCATATTCACATATTTAATTCCATAGCAACCCTATGGAAGATAATATTTTTATGAGTTATTGTACCCATTTTATAAATGAGAAAACCAGGGCAGAAAGGATGCAGGTGAATTATTCAAAGTCACAAGCAGAGCTAGCAAAGCATAAAGCTCAAAGTCAACAGAACAGACTGTTGGCATGCACATATTTAATATCTGTGAGTTCCTATCTGGTTTATCAACCTGAAAGTCCATGTCAAATAAGCTAGAGTTTTACAGATGTCCAAATATAAATTGTGACAATTTTGAGGCTGGCATAGAAATAGACACTCAGCTAGTTAGTAAACCCAATGGATGCTTTCAGGCATACCTTCTTTCTTTCTTTATTTTGATCTTTCCTTTGTCACTGACGGTGGAAAAGTAAACATTCTCATTTTCTTATGAATGACAACAACAAAATAATTGATAAGGAAGAAAAAAATTTCATGAAAAATGAAAAGGTTGTTAACTTGTGATGTGAACATGTGCAAGCAAAACACTTTCCTCTCATTAGAAATATACACCAAGAAAAACCAGAAACAACAGTAAATTTCCAAATTTTTAAACTTGGGATTTATTGAAGTTTATGAGAATCATCCTTTCTGACTATAAAGGGTCTACTGAATAACAGCCTCATTAAGAAAAAGGTATTTTGTAAATCCTCTCAGATAATGTGATCATGATTAGTGAGCAAATGCCTGTTTGTGACAGAACTATCTAGAAATCAGAACAATGGACTTCTTATCAAATTCTGTGAGCAACCGTTCTGGGCAAATATAAGAAACAGGTAAGCAGCTAGACATCTCATGGCCATGCAAATAAGTCTGGTTTCAGTTTTCTTCTCCACTAGCCTATATAGGTCTATCTTTGAACCATTCCAGTCACTGGCTTATGTTAACTCTCTTATTTCTGGAAGATTCTTCTAAACTGCAAAGCAATTATAGAAAAATAAACAAGCATAAAATAAACCATTCCCTTAATCATGTCTTAGATTATCTTTTTGTCAGTTCTCCAACAGAAGAGGAAGTAGTGAAGATCAAGAACGATGGCTTAAAACAATATAGGGCAGAAGAAGAAATCAGAAAATCAATCCCATTTACAATACACTCAAAAAGAATAAAATACATGTGAATTAATCGAATAAGGAAAGTAAAAAACTCCTACAATGAAAATTATCTAACATTGAGGACAGGAATTGAAGAAGATCTGAGAAGATGGAAAGATATTCCATGCTCTTGGTTAGGCAGAATTAATATAATTAAAATGGCCATTCTGCCAAAGTGCTGTACAGATTCAATGCAATTCCCATCAAAATGCCAATGCCATTCTTTACAGATATTGAAAAAGAAGTTCTCAAATTCATTTGGAACAACGAGTAACTCAGAATAGCCAAAACATTACTAAGCAAGAAAGATGAAACAGGTATATTCGCAACACCAGATCTAAAACTATACTATAGAGCTGTAGTAACAAAAGCAGCATGGTACTGGTATCAAAACAGTAATGAAAACCAATGGAATAGAATAGAAGACCCACAAATCTCTAAACATCCGATCTTTGCCAAAGAGGGTCAAAATATTACATGGAGGAATGGCAGCCTATTCAACAAATGGTGCTGGGCAAATTGGACAGCCATGTGCAGAAAGTTGAAATTACATCCTTCTCTCTCACCTTGCACAAAAATCAAATCAAAATGAGTCCAGGAACTAGGAATTAAACCAGCTACCATATAACTACTGGAAGAAATATTAGGACCAACAATTCAGCATTTAGGAGTAGGCAAAGACTAGAGAAAGAATTAAAGTAAAAAATCAATGAGTGGATGGCATTAAACTAAAAAGCTTCTGCTCAGCCATGGAAATGGTCAAAATTGTCAAGAGACAACCTGTTGAATGGGAGATAATCATGGCTTATGATTCCTCTGACAGAGGACTAATATCCAAAATTTACAAAGTACTCAAAAAACTTTAAATCAAAAACACTAACAATCCAATCAATAAATGGGCCAGAGAGCTAAATAGAAATTTCTCAACAGAGAATACTGAATAAGCCAATGAATACATGAGAAAATATTCTAAATCACTAGTAATCAGAGAAATGTAAGTCAAAACTACACTAAGATTTCCCCTCACTGCAGTCAGAGTGGCAAAGATGAAGAATACAAACAGTAACAGATGCTGGAGAGGTTGTAGGAAATTAGGAACACTAGTACACTGTTGGTGGGACTGCAGACTGGTACAGCCACTCTGGGAAAGCAGCGTGGAGATTCTTCAAAAAATTAGGGATGGATCCATAATATGACCCAGCTATTCCGCTTCTGGGTATTTAAGAAAATACAGTGACACAGCAAAATTAATGTTCATAGCAGCTCAATTTACAATAGCTAAATTATGGAACCAAACAAGATGCCCCACACTGGATGAATGGATCCAAAAACTGTGGTATATATACACAATGGAATTGTAGTTAGCTGTTAGAACCAATGATATTGTGGCCTTTGAAGATAAATGGATGGCAATGGAAGAAATGCCTAAGTGAAGTTAGCCAAACCCAGAGAGTCAAGGGTCGAATGTTTTCACTAGGTTGTGGAGGCTGGAACTAATCCCAGGCTTGGGTGAAAGGTAGTCAAGCTCATGTATTGGACCCACCAAGGGTATAGCAACACATAATCTAGGGGAACCACAGACATGTAAGGGGGGAAGAGGGACAAGAGAGGCAGAGGGATGGGAGAGGGAGGGAAGTTAGGGAGGGATCTAGGGAGACAACCAACAATATAGCATTCTCTTCACCCTCCTGAGAAGTCAAATATTATGTATGCAATCATTTAATTCTGTAAAATTCAAAATCTAACATTATATATATGTAGTCAATTATATTTGTTAGTGGCACAAATTAGAAGAATTAAGAGACTGGGATGTGGACAATGTGGGGGTAACTATGGTTTATGATCAAATGCATATCATATTGGTACTTTATACACATTGTGATTATAAAACTACTGAACTCTTAACAAAAAAAAAAGAATGATGGCATAGGACCAATCATCATAGACCATGGCCATATGGAGGCAGGTGGGCACATATGCAATATGAACCTGAAGTGGAAGTTCAGGAATAAGCCTTAGGAACTGTTGGGATTGAAAGAGAAGACATGACAGAAAGAAGGAGTGACCCGAAAGTATAGCCACTGATGGGCCACATCCCAGGTGCCACTTCTGTATCACCTGCACCGTATATGAAGTCTAATAATCAGTGTAAGAATGACAATATATATCTGAGAGCCTGAGTTAAAAGCATAAAACCACAAAGCTGAATTTAATGAAGAAAACTTTTGCCAAGGACTCTGGTGTTTGGTATGAACCTGATAGCTCTCCTAGTGCAAGTTCTGGGTCACAGAACACATGTTGGCTAGCATCAAGACCCCTTCTGCTCCCATTCTCAATTAATTATGGATGTTGGGTCTATAAGATCCTTTGTTAGAAATAATTAAATAATAAATGTCTATAAAGCAGTTTGCATGCTGAGCCTAATAAGAACAAACTCCACAGAAATCCAATTTAAACACATTGCTTTTCTGAGCCAGAATTAAATTGGATTTGTGTTTCTGAACTCCTTGGCACAAGGATCGACCATCACATGGGTGGATTTGGCATGATCACTGCCTTTGGGGCCAGCTGTGCAGAAATATTGTTTGACTCTGAAGTTTGTATTCCTCAAACATGGCTTCAGAAACAAATCATGAAATTCTCAAAAAATATGTTCTAAGCAAAAATAACTTATCTACACTTCCATTGCAAAAAGTAGTAAGTAGAGCCCTCTGAGAGAAGACAGAGTGTATGCTCAAAGGAAATAGAAAGTCTAAGATGTCTAGTTCCATAAGGATGGGTCATGGTCAAGTATATGGATAACACCAATAAGGTCCACAGAATAGAACTTTTAGAAGACAGAGATATGGAATGCAGAACAAAAGGGGTACCCTTAATTCATCACCTTATTGTGCTAAGTTACATTTTCATTTACTAACAAACATGAACAAACTTTTGTGCTATCAAATATCACTACTACTGACCAGCAGTAACGTAGACTTAGCTGCTAAACAGTGCTTAGAAAACACTAAAAATGTTATGAAAAATCTATTCTTTCTATTCTATTCTATTCATTCTGTTCTAGACAGGGTCTTGTTATGCTGCCCAGAGTAGTCTCAAACTTATGAGATTAAGCAATCTTTCTCCCTCAGTCTCCAGGGTGGTTAGAACTATTGGTGTGGCTATGCCTGGCTTCAACTTAAATTTTAATTGTGCCTTTATTATAAAGTAAAGAAGTTAGTGAAAAACAGGAAAAATGTATATATTTATTAGTTCTACAGCTAGGACTAAAAGTGAACATTAACAGGTGAGCCTAAAGCAAAGAATTTTTTCAAATAATAAGCACATTGGATTGACTGGTTGACTGTGTGTGTTTGCTAAGTGAAAGAATATAATTATAGAAGATATCAAACTTGTAAGAGAAATGACAAAGAGACAGTAATTATGGAGAAAATGGAAGTATCAGTTATTGGAAAATAACAACTTTTTTTTTTTCTGAGACTTAAAAGCTGACAGGTACGCTGCTCTACAGCATTGTTAGTTAGTATTCAGCTTTCTCATGACCATGTCTTCAGAAGAACTGATTGGATTCCATCAAAACTGCCATCACTGAGTCCAGCTGGGATCTCTCAGACATTCTCTGTTTAGTTCCTTTGCATAATACAGCATGTCTTTCTTCGGATCTAATGTGGACATTTTGTCTCCTAATGGTGATATCCAGTAAGCAGAGAGAACTAGAATTTAAGGGAAGGTAATTGTTCATTAACTTTTGTTTTAATTTAATAGTGAATTATTACTCTTAAACAATCAGGTATATGTTGCAAAGCATTCAGTGTGGAATAAGTAAGTCTAAATATGCATGCAATAATTAAGAATTATAAAATATGTTTAACAATTTTCTAACCAAACCTGATGCTCATATTTTGCATGTGACATTGTAGGCACATTATGGGAAAGCATTCTTGACTAAGAAAAACTGGACAATCCCAAATGAACTAAAATGCACCTAGATTTATTTCCAAGTCTATAGAGGTAACTGTGATTTCCTCCTCAACTCCTTCCAATATGAATTCTACATTCCAGCCTTCTGCATTATGTAACACCCATGAAACTCAGTTTTATTCCCAGCTTAAGAAAAAAAAAGGCACTCATTTGTCAAAGGCAATCAGAATATCCTGTCTTTCTTGTCAGAGATTGGTTGGGGAATCCGAGGTCTATGTTGACTGGCATATAGCATTCAATGACTTCTGTGATTGGTTCAAGAGTACCCTGATCAAGGTAAAGCTTAAGTCTTGGAATCCTGCGTACATGTACAAATATGAACAATGAGTCCTACTATTATGTGCAATCATAATGCACTAATGAAAATATGGAATAAAAGAAAACCTATAAATCAAAAACAAACAAACAAAAAAGACAAAATCAAAAAACCTTGGGACCTTAGAGATAGCTTGGAAAAGCTGTAGCCATTTTGACACCATGAAGAAAGCCCACATCTCACAGCAGAGTGAATAGAAAAGTCAAGGATGAAATGAATGATCTCTGATATGATTCATTTAATCCAGAACTTTCATGGCTTTTACTTTGTTTGCTCTTTGAAGGTTCTTGAAATTTTAAACTCATTAATCTACTGCTTAGCTATTTCTTTCAAATAAGATGTGTGTCAGTCCTTACAGCAGACATTTTAAAATGATAAGCCTCAGTTTTTGCTGAGAGTTAATATATAACAAGGGTGAGTCCACCTTTGACCTACCTCAGGCATGTTCTGAGAGGAATAGGTGAATAATAATAAGGTCCATAGAGCTCAGAACGGTGAGACAGGCTGGTGTGAAACAGAAGACATACTGACGTGGATCCAGAGTTGCTGAGATAGTGTAGACCTAGCACCATTATAAAATTGTTGACAAGAAGGGAATGCCAGGTATTCTTTTGAAATTTGCATAATATGGATTTGTGAGCAGCAAGCAATACTTCTGAAAGCCCTGTTTACCATTATGTAGCATAATATTCATGTGATTTCAAAAATTAGCTTGCCTGCTAAGTTACCTCTTAATCCAATGGAGTGTAACAAAGCCAAAGGAGGAAATACAACACATTATATATGTTTGTTAAAAAGAAAGGCCTAACTATGCATTTAGCCTGTTCTCAGTGCCACATATTATATATGTACATGGTTTGCTTTATTAGTTCCAGCTTGCTGATTATACCTAAGATAAGCTCTTGAACTTTTGAGACTTCCTGAGGGAACCCAGGAGGTTTCTTCTCACCTATTTCACCTGTGATGAAAACATTTCTTAAAACAGGTTTTTAATATTCATCTTCCCTCTGCCAGATCCTTTCACTGTTTTAATGAACTCACAGTGGGGTGCTCACATGCAAGATGAGGCGTGAGCTTTTCTGGGTTTTAGAGAGAATGATTAGTTTTGCAGAGAAAACACCTTGATTCATTTCTTTGGAGCATCTTCAATGCACATCCCAGCACCCCAAAATCCCTGGAAATGCTTAGATAATTGGAGAAAAATGACATGGCAGAATACATTATCATGATACAATATGCAGAGATTTACTGAAACACAGAATCAACAGGAAAATTCTACATTCATTCCTACTGTGATTGAGAGGCACAGGGCTCTGTAATGCCGTGGTGACACTCTTTCCTTCATGGTCACTGGCTGTAATTTCATTCTATAAAAGACAACTATGCACCATTCTAGTGAGGCACGTGGTCCTCATTCACGTGTTCTTGAATGGTCAGAGTCAAGTAAGCAATTTCCATCCCAAGGACTCTATAGCCCAGCCATAGCCAGGAAAGACAACTGGTCTGACTTTCCCAAGAGAAATTCAGGGTCTTCCCTGACTATGTATATTGAACTCTCTCTTGTCTGCCCTACTCGGACAAGGCTAGAATATCCCAGAAGAAACTGAAGCTGTGGTTTAGAGAAGCAGGCCCTTTGACCTCCAGCCAAATGGAGGCTGTCAGGTCATAGGCACAGCTAACATGTTTGCAAGAGAAGGGATTTTCTTAAAATGACAAAATAAGGCACAAACTTCATTCCAATTCAAAGACAATCATTTATTTTGAATCACCAAGATGCACTTTAATTGTGATTGCAATGGAGAAAATAGAGACAAAAGCCTCAAAGGCAAGGTCACCCTTAAATTGGAGGAGGTTCAATGTAAGAATGAACTTTGGAGTCAAGCTTTGGGTTTATTTGGAAAACTACTTAACATCTGCAAACCTGATAGATTACCCAACTCTCAAATGTGTACAATCACAGATTAACTTTATTTGGTGCCTTGTGAGAATCCACTGAACTAATTCTTATACAAACAAAACACTTAGTAAATCACATAGTGAATAAAAGCAAATTATGAATAGAAACAATTATTATTATCATTAATATTATTAGGACAAAGGGATATTTGTGTAAGAGAAGAGAAGGGAGTGGGTTATTCAGTCAAGGGTCTTATAAATAATGATTCTACAGGTCTGTCTGAAAATTATTAGGAATCTCCTTGGATTCTGGGAATATGAAAAAGGAGATAGAAGATTTCAAAGCTGGCTTTACAGTCTGCCAAGAATCCCTCAAGAGAGGGACTTGGAAAGCTATACTATTACTGATTGTGTGTATATGTAGGGGTAGGGAGGTTAGATGCTTTGTGGGGCAAGTAGTGACACTAGATCTGGGTTTCTATCTTAGTTCTATAGTTTATTAGCTGTGTGACTTTGGAAGAGTAACCTTCTTTCTATGAGATTCAATAGGAATTAGGCACAGAAGGTTAGTTTCTTTCCTTCTTAGAAAACGAATTTCTTTTTTGGGGGGGAGGGGGGAAGCACATTGCTGCTCTAGATCATATTTGCCAGTTTCTTTTATAAGTAGGTAAATTATGTGTCTAAATTCTGTTCAATGAGGCATGTTGTAAGGACTATGGTGAAACTTCTTAAAAAGAAAGAAGCATTCCGTTTTCCATTTTTTCTTCTTCTGCTTGCCTAGAAGCAGAAATGATGGCTGGAGGCTTAGTGGCCATCTTGGAACATAGGGTGATAGAGTAGATGACATTTAGAATTCCAACCTCAATCTTGAAATCTCTTGAAATTCTCTTTCATTTCACAGTAGGAAAACCTAAGTGCTAACTAAGATAAACATAATAATGATAACTATCCATTCATATATTGCAGTGATTTAACAAACCTAACCAAGTAAATGGTTAGTACATCATCTATTTTTATGCATTCACAAATCCGTTTATTCTTCAAATACTTATGATACCTACTGTTTCAAACTTTCTCCTTGGCCTTGAGAATATGGTGATGAATAAGACTAGAAGATTGAGACAGCTCAGATCACATTCTAGGGAAGAGATTGACAATAAATATGCAAGGAAATAGGTCCATCTGATTGCAAGTGATACTGCGTAGAAGAAAATTAAGTGGGGTTCTGATGTAGAAAGTAATGGAATGAAGAAGGGTACTTCATGGTGCTCACAGATCTCTTTGAGAAAATGGCATTTAAACTGACTTCTGAATGATAAGAAGTGAGTCTGATAAAAAAAAAAAATTTGGAACAAGCACAATACAGATGGAGAAAAACCTAAGCTGGAGGACATTGAAGCACAAAGATGATTTGTATGGAATCAAGCCAAGCCTTCCTCGCTGCAGCATAGGGAAGAAGGTTGAGGGTGGGAGATAACACTGAGGTGGGCAAAGGCCAGAATGAACAACTAGTAGAAGAGGCCCCACCAATGCACACCATGGAAGAGAAATTATAAAAGCCAGTTCAATCCCAAAAACCACAATTAGTGCGGCTGAGTACCATCATGTTAGTGCACTTATTTTTCACATTGCTGAGAACCTACTTCCCTGGTGAAAGCAAAGCAGATAAATATGCCAACAAGATGTTCAGTTGGGGGTTCAAGCATCATGAGTTTAAACAGGCCCATGTATGGCTGAATCCAGTGAGGGAGTCCCTTATCCTTTAAGGAGAATCTGCTAATGGATGTTAAGGCAGAGTTGGCATGTGAAGAATCTTGTCCCACGAGTCCAAACAAAATGTTACATATTATATGTATGTGTGGGGTGCAGAAGTACAGCATCCTTCAGAGAGGAAAATGGAGGCTAAACACAGAAAACACACCCACACACTTGTGCAGACAGCAAGACAAACATTCTACAGAGGCCTGCAGGATGTCAGGTCAGAAATATTCTTGCAAAGGAAAAGGATTGTTATCATTTTCTAATATTTTATTTTAATTTATTTTCTTGTGTTTGTGTGTGTGTGTGTGTAAAAGAGACAGAGAGGTACTCAGGCACCCAATTCTCTCCTCCCTTCTCTCTTTTGTTTAGTCTAACCATAAATCAGAGAGATAAACAACTTAATGATGTGCTATTTTGTTTTACTGAGGGGGTAATGGGCACAGACATTCCTTATGTGGGGAAATTGATACTGTACCATTAAGAACACTCACAGAAGGTTGAACCCACAAACACCTAATAGGCAAAGTTGAAGAAGAGCGGGGATGGGAAATGGTTGCCGGGATCGATTCCAGACCTGCTTGCTTTATGATGCTTGTAATTGTTTGTTCAAGAGTTCCTGTATGGATTGTTTTTCTGTGATACTATCTGTCCTTTCTGAAATAAACTAGGACAGAATGCTGAACTATTGCCACAGTCCCCTCCATTGTCCAAAAATGAGCCACACTGATTTCAGAACTTCTATTATTTTGTAGCTCACATGATCACCAGATATGGAATCTTTTGTAAGCTGAAGGGAGCTGGCCTTTCTTTATAGTCTTTCTTGTCTCCCACAAATACTGGGCAGACAGGGAAGAAAATAGGTTTTCTTAAGTTGTCTCTGGATTCTTAGGGCTTCTTATACCTAAAAGGCACCATTGCAGAAAAGCCACCTTCAGGCCACTTAGAAAAGGAGGAAACATTGAAGCATATATATTTTTTTCAGCTATAGGAGTAATCTTTACTATTGTTAAAAAAAATCAGAGCAAGTCTAAGAATGTATGGAGGAAATTTTCATTTGGCAATGCCTGGGGCTTTTATGGTTAGGGGACAAAAGAAATATCTTTGGCAATGTAAGAAAACTAAATATTATGTATCTTCCTTCAATTCTGCTGATAATTTACTCACTGGATTTGATTCTATAACATAGATGCCTCTTGGGAACAGGCAAAAAGTTGTGAGAGGTTGGTCACGAGGAAAAAGAAGTCACTACCAAAATGCACACTGCAATTGTCATTTTAGTTTTGTCTGCATATCTTCCCCATTAATAATGCATCCCTGTTGCATTATATATCAGATTCATGGAGGGCACAAAAGCTGTTTTCTCTTGGGATGATTATGAAAGACACACAGTCCAAGTAAAGACCACAGAATCTCCAGAAATTCAGCAAGGCACACCCTCCACAGAGGCATGAATCTCCTGCCAGTTCTTCATAGTCCTTCAATTCATCAATGCAATTATTCTCACCAAACTTTGCTACATCTATTATTTTAATGACCTTGCATTCTACTCTAATCTGCCTTGAAATAGAATCCAAGTGAAAAGTACTAAAATGTAAGAGTGGAAGTCTGGAAGAAGCCACTGGATGAAAGGGAAGGAAAGCATGAGGAAAGAATTTAAGAATGACTTGGGAGTTGACATGGCTTCAAGGAATCTTGATTTGTAACTAGAATGATAGAACTTTTAATAAAGTCAGGGAGGGCCCCTGCAAGCCCCCATAAACAGCCATTTCAACAAATCCTTCTATTTCAGATCTATCTGCTCTAGGAAAATTGCCTTTTTGTGAAATGACATGAATGTGTAAGAGGCAGATGGGAGCATAGCCGCTAGGTTATCATGCACATTGACCTAAGGAAATGAGGAAAGTCTGGAATGTGGGACCTTATGAAGTGCAAATGAACCTTGCAATGACTCCACATGGCACAGGCTGTGGGATGGTGTTGCAGGCAGCTGGGGGCCCCCTGCTTGTCCATCTCTGTACAGCTATCAGCCCAGCAGGACAGCTCAACCAGGGTCATTTGCTTGTGGGACTCTGAGGCCTTCTGGGTAGGAACCATCACAAGGGAAGAGAATAGAAACTTCTCTTAAATCTCATGAAAAGAAAAATAGGCCAGAGTTTTGACAGGAAGAGCGATTCTGAGCTCAGCAGAATGTCCGCTCCCCAAGGATAATTAGGGCCCTTTGAATGGACACTGAGGATGGGAGATGGCTGTAAGAAAGGGTGAGGAGACAATGAAACTAGAAGGGCCGCTTCACCCATTTCTCTGCATGGCCAGCGCTGCCTCACAGCTTGTGCAGTAGCAGCTAGAGCAATAGCAGTGGGACGCCCTGGATTTTCCATGGTAGCAGGACATGCACACAGGGCTAGAGATACTGCTAACCATCCTCCAGGGAGCAGAGAAGTCATCTGAGCATCACATTCAGCCCCTCTTCGGTCTCCCTCCAACTCTGTCACTCTGTATCTGCACAAGTCTCACAGTTTCTCCCTCTTTTTGTCATTTCTCACTGTCTGTCTTTCAAACCCACTTGAAGTCTCTCTGGACATAAATGGTAGAAAAACATGAAGGGTATCACTCCCTTGGGAGTCACTGTCAGAGAAAAGGAGACTAGGGCAGAGAAACACTCCCAACCCGGCTCTGGCAGGTCTGTTGTGAACAGGAAATACATTTGTGAGGCTCAGCTCTGTGACTGGCTCTGCCTGAGTGGTCACAGACAGCTTCTCGGGCATCTGCAGATGGCTCCATCAAGGTCAGAGTTTTCCCACCCTGGAATGGGGCCTAGGGATAGCAGGGAGTAGGAACTACAGGGAAGTCTCAAGACACAGGTGATCTCAAATTTCAGAAATAATTAATAATGATAATAATAAAAATATCCTGTTGTTATAGTTTCAATCAACTTCTTCCTTATGGAGCCTCAGAATTTTCTAGGATTAAGTGATACAAGTTGTGAGCCATTCTGGTTATGAATTCTTCAATTTGTTCCAAACCCTCCCTACCATTTCATTTTCCTCAGAAATACTTGCCTTGCGTATAATTCAAATCCCTATCAGATTTGGTCTTTATTGTATTTTTCATTATCCATTCGCTGCCACATCAGCCCCTCTGCTGTGGGCGATTTCCTTTGAAGTAAAGGCTTCTCAGAAATGGTTCTTTTGTATCAGTGTTTCTGCTACTGTGCCTAGCATTCACCTGTAATGCAGGCCTAGATAAACCTCCAAACCTGCCCACTGATGTCTCTCTTAAATTCCAAATGTCTTTCACCAACACCTTCCAGACAGCATTTATCTAGGGCTAAACAGTGACTCATGCAAACCCCCAGATAGTCAGGCCAGATGCCTACCCACACCCCACCAACTTGAGTGTTCAAGCCTGGTCTCTAATAGACTCAACAATTTCCAAATAATCATAAAAGTGTCCTTCTCTCTGGCCCATTATTTGTATGGTTTTTAACCAGTTCCTGAAAAGTTACCCACCTGGCCCCTTTGCCTCAGTTGGCAGGCTATTTTGTCCTATATAATTATGAGCTCTCACATAGAATTCTGATTTTGTAATGCTCTCCTATCACATGAATTCAATAGCCCTTGGCCATGGTGGTTATTGTTTGTAATCTGGATTTGTCAAAAGAGGAATCCAGGGACTTAATTAAGTTCCTGGCGACCACTCAGCAAGTAAGTTCCCAAGACAAAAACAGGCCAGTGCCCACAGCCCTGAGCCATACTGCCTCCCTCTGTGATGATTGCTGATCTTACCTAATGACCTGAATTTCTTTCCTGATGCATTCAGACTCAGTCTATGAATTTCACCTGTGTTAACCTCTTTAGCACTTAAAAAATAGCCATTTCTTTTCCATTCCAAACTGTTTTACACCTATATTTGGTATGCTTTGATGAGTGCACCCTGTTAGAGAAGCAAAACAAAACAAGAAAAAAAAAAACCCACAAAAACAAAAACACACTGGCTGCCATTTCTGTTAAGATATTTTTATTCTCCCTGTCCTGGAAAGAACAGAGACATGCAGGCAGTTGGCAGGAGGGAGGACACACTTCCATGCGGAAATGTAGCTCCATTTCCCTAATGCTGAGGGTTTCTTCATGTCACAGCCAAATTCTGCATGCTTGTTTCATAGCCAGGTGGCATGGAAGAGTGAGTGGCTCGTTCCAAGCGAGCTCTGTCAGAGCACATGTTTTAACTCAATCGACACAAACCTAATAAAAACATATCTGGGCCTTCTCATCATTTTCTCTCACTAAAGGAGTTTATAGCCCACAGCATGGACTTTAATTAAATTCGGACATTATATGCCCAACAGGGAAACAACCAAAGTAAGCCAAGTCATTATGTAAACTTCAGTTACTTATTAGGCAAAGGCAGAAAGATAAGCAATGTTCATTTTCTAGTTTACAGCTTAAAAAATAAAGAATAAATTTTCTGACTGATGTTGAGGTTAAAAACTCACTCACATGTTTCTGGCAGTCATGAGAGGGGAGTTACAAAGGAATCAGCCCAGAACTCTGGCTTCCCAACCTTCCCTCACCATGCAGAGATGAAGGACTGGAAGTCACAGATCCCTAACCTGACCTGTGGCCTGGGGTCTCCCTTCCTTCCTTTCTTTAGCATACTGCAGAGCTATGAGCGTGTATTATGTCTGTATTCTCAGAAATACAAGAGCTTCTGGTACAGTTTGAGAGGGATGCCTTGAGAAACTTTAAGACTCTCTCTTAAGGACTAAGAAATCTAATCTGAAATAAAAAGAAGCCAGTCTGAAGCACAGAGAAAGAGTAAGAGACCAGGGTCCTGTAATCCCCTTCAAGGACATGACCTCAGTGACCTTCTATTAGGCCCCACCTCTTAAAGATTCCACGATATCCTTATAGTGAAATACTGGTGACCAGCCCTTTAACATATAGGCCTTTGGGGGACAGTTAAGATCCAAAACATAGCACTGAAGTAAAGAATTACCAAAAAAAAAAAAATGCAAGTAAACAGTAGGATTTAAATCTAAGTTGGCTGCCTTCAGGAAATGTGTGGTCGGTATGCAGGGAGCACATTACACACTTTTAGTAATGGATGTCATCTTTACACTCTTATGGAGCTGAATTCCATCTTTAGCAGAACATCTTTAACAGCAAATGTGAAGCTGCATAAAAACCTTCAGTGGTAGAGCTGCCTCCTGGAGTAGACACACTCATTCTGGGCAGTTCCCCTTGGAAAATACCTTGCCTCTATCTAATTTTCACTCATTATCATTAGTTAGTCTGGTGTTTCTCACATGTGATAGCATAGGCCGCAGGGCCACATCTTCTTGGAAAAATAATCCCCAGCTCTCCTCCTGTACATCATATAACTCCCATGTGGAGTCTTCCCACAAGCCTATCGCAGTCCCACTTATGGCTGTGAAGACCCAAGCTCTCAGCCCAGTCTGCCATCTGTCAGCGTCGTTATTGACAATAGAAGAGCAGAGTGTCTCCTGCCCTGTCACATCCCACTCTCTTGTCTTTTGCTTAGATCACAAAATTCTGAAGGTCCCAGCCAAATGATGCACTTTGTCTTCTCAGAGTCTGCTTTGATTTCTAAGAAATTTAGAAATTTAAACACTTTCTAAAATACCGGCCAACAATGTTGAAGGGATGTGAAATGTGAAACCCAACCCACTAAGGCAATAGTTAGCCCCTCTGATGGACTGAAGAATCACTCTTTACTTTCTGTAAACTTGGATCTACACCTGTGCATCTTGGAAAGTACAGTGTTGGAGGCTAACATGGATTTGCTTCAGTGACGTGGCTATTCCAAGGTCAAGTGTACACATACTATATCTAATTCACCTTTCATGTGTTCTTTAAGTCAGTGAAATTATAGACCTTATACCTAGATTTTATAAACTGTCTGAAGACCCTGGAGATTTCTAAAAGTTTGAGCAGAAACAAACATATTAAAGCTTGCCTTTTGCATGCTATAGCTTTGCAGATGGATGAGCCTAAACTCAAATGCTGGCTCTGCTTTTCACTAGCTTTGTGAACTTGTACAAGTTACTCAATCTCATTGAGGCTCTGTTTGGCATTTAATAGATACCCACTCAACTATAACTCTTTTGTTTTTTTGTGACTATTTCTGTTTTCATATCAGTCAAGACTGATTCAGGTAAGATAAAACTAGTATTTCATGTAGAATGGGATTTAATGTAGATTAGTTGCCTGGAGAGTTCCTGGAAGGGACAGTGAATGATGAGACAGGAACCTTTCTCTGAATAAATGAGTACGGTGGCATAAAACTGTAGTTGCTGCTGTAACCAGAGGTCAGGAAGTAGTACTGTTGCTGCCATAATTTCTTCTAGATACCTAAAAATCCAAATATAATAGCTACAATCACGATGAATCATTAATTTTTGCAGCCATTGTCACCAGCAAGAGTAACATCAGGGAGATGACTTCTGCTTCAGCTGTTTTCAAGTTTCATTTAAGTGCATTTGATTGAAAGAATAACATTTGCATCTAGAACCTTACCTACAAAAGAGTCTGATGGTTAACTCTCAAGCACCTGTGGCATGGTAAGAAACTTGGGAAAAGGTAGAAATGTATGCTAGCTAACACTATCCATCACATGTCTCCTGGCTATCATCTCCACCATCAATAAAACATGCCCTTGGCACCACTGTCACAGTCATGGGAATGGTTTGGCATAGAGCTTATATCAATTTAACCCCCATAAGGTAAGGGACTTGGATTACTGGTACGACAACCTATAATCATTTCTTTGTTTGACACTAATTGGGCCACCTGGGATCAGATGCATGACCTTTCCAGGTTAACATCCTAATTCAAACAACAGAGTTTATCAGCCCTTAATAGAAAGTCACTTTCAGAATTGAAGTAAACACATGGGATCAGACTAGAGAAGCTTTATGAATAATAAAGACATTTCTGATTAAATAAATTGTTCAGTGCTCAAATCACAATTTAAATGGGAAATCGACTCTTACATCTGTTCTTTATGATAAGCATATGGAAACACACCCTATGAATTTCCAATTATCCACTCCATAATAATATGTTGTGTCAAATGGGTGGATCACAGATCAAGCAAAACCACAAGAAATTCAAACTGCTATTTTAGCCTCTTCTCTGAGTATTCAAGGAACCAGGAAACTCATGAATGCCAATTTTACCTGTCTACTCCTCCTTTGATCTCTCTGCTGTTTGACTGGCCTGAAAAAAACAATGCACCAATAGGCAATGAGGGAAGAAAAAGTGTAACAGAAGCAAAGTTGGAGAAAGAAACCAATGAAATTAAATGAAACTTTTGAGGTCAAAAGTGAATGGATAGAAGCGATGTATTCTAATTCATCAGAGATGCTTTACAGATGTTTCTTAAAATACATTCATACAAAACCACTTACAGACTAAATATTCCTAAACCATGTAGATAAACATCTAGCTCTATATTGCTATACAAAGTAATGAGAAGTAAGCATCATTTAAAATGCTATTAACTTAATTATGGTAATAGATTCAGTGTAAACCTAGAAATTCATAGGTTGGTGATATTAATTTATCAATTCTAAATAATGTTGTTGACTATTAATAGCAACACGGACCTAATAATAACTAGATCATGAAGTGGAATGGTAAATGCATATGAAATAACTGAAAAAAAATTCCTGGGATGCTCTTACAATGGCAAATACAACTCGTGGTTAAAACAACTCTACCTCTCTTAAACTGAATAATCAAAATTCTTACCATCTGTTAATATTTCTCCCTTAAGATCAAAGCCAATTCAAAGATAAATGTTACACTTGGAATTCTGGATGGCATTTTCTAGCTCTGGAAATGATTTTCTTACTCCTCACTTGTCACACTAATGAAGGCCTGCAGTAAGATTCCAGAGGAACAGTGCATCTAACATCATTACTTCCACCTCTGCTGTTTTATTAAATATAGAATTCACTAAAGGTCCAGTTTTGAGAATGAAACAAATTGGGTAAATAGTGATTCACGCTGTTCTCTCATTATTTTTCCCCTTTGAGTATAATTTTGAAATCAAATAGTCTCCTTTATTTCAACATATTTATACTTCTACAAGTACAAGGAGAATAAATTCCATAACATCCACAAAACCCATCAGTGATATGTGCATTAGAAAACACACAGTAAATTGAAACTAAGTTTAATGATTATATCACTCTGTGCTTTAAAACCTATTCACTCACTAAGCAGTAACAGGAAAAGTTGTAGGACCCTTTATGGATATGTAGGTAGGAGGAGAGAAAGGGAAGGAAGGCAGGCAGGCAAGATACATAAATAGTTATGTAGGTTTATGCTGGATCATTACTAAGACAGACTCCATTCACAGATGTTGTTTATGCCCATGAAACTCACAGTTATTATAAAAACATAGAAAACCCTTTATGACATGTCTTACCTTCTTACCCTAGATCTTAAAGATTCAGAAATACCAATCATTTGTTATTTCATATACTGAGAATTCCTCTGTAAAATATTCTCTGGTGCTCCACTCTTTTTCTGTAGTTTACTTTGGGCTAATTTCTAATTTTGAATCCATCATACTGTTTTGCATTCAACTGAGTTGTAATTGCATTGCCTGTATTTGTACGTCTTAACTCCTCCCCCTCTACACACACTAAACTGTGTGGATAGGTATATAATTTCTTCTTTCTATTTGTATTGTAAGAGCATATAGCTTTACACAGAGCTTATTCTCAGTAAATGTTTGTTTAAAATAAACTGAATTGACACACTCATTTATATTTTATTTAACCTTTTTAAGAATTGCTATTCAGTCTTCAGTATAGGATAAGACTGTTTTTAAAATTCCTATGCCCAGACCACTCCCCAGACTAATGAAATAAAAACGCCTGGGGATGGGAGCTCCACATCAGGTTTTTTTTTTTTTTTAAAGATCTCCAGGTCCTTCCAATGTGCAACAAAATTTGGGAACCAGTTTCTCAGAGCTTTCTCTAGTTCCTTGTAGGGCTTTGTGTTAAAAGAGTAGGAGACTTTCCCCTGCTAATGCCTAGCCCCTCCAAAAGGGGAACAGAGTGTAATGGTGCAAGGCAGAGGAATTTAAGAGTCTCCCTTTCCCCCACCAACTCGTACCAAAAGCTCCAACCCCTAGCTTTGGCCAATGTTCTCTATTTTCTCACAATGGCTCTTAGAATCTACCTCTAGAGGATTCAAACAAGTTGGAAAGAGGCATTGTATCGAAAAATCACTTTCCTTGATAAAATAATAATTATGTGATATGATTTTTAACTTATCTTATTAAAGAAATAACCAATGACACTAAATTATGGTTCTAGGACTTCATTCTGGTCCTAGCATCCAACAGCTGAACACACTGAGAACATTTTACTGAAGTCTCTCCTAAGAACATATGTAACGAAAAGGGATGGAGCTGTTGCTTTGCATGGACATGAAAGCTTCTCTCTTCCTTCCTATATGTGGATGGAGATGTCTTCACACAACATATCCCTCCAACTTCATTAGTTTGGGACAGTGAATCATAGTTTGTCCTTAAATACAGTTTTACTCAACAAACCAATTTTTAGCTATGTACTCAGAAAGATAGATCTGACTATAAATATTCTTTTATGAAATTTATCCTCATATCCACCAAGATCTGCTAAGCAGATGCTTCCGTGTTCAGCAGATGAAACTCACCCATGGTTAACTTGAAGTTGTGTTGGAACTATTTTGACAATTTTGTGACCCCTCTTTAAACTCCCTGCCCCAGTTTGGATCTTCTAACTCAGTTGGTGGTTTCACACCAAGACTGAGACAGGCTCCATAGGAGAAGAGAGATCATCCTGTCCCTGAGGTGAGAACTTAGTTGAGGGCAATTCACCAAGAATTAGAAAAAGACCACGCTAGCCCTTGTGTTTTATGCGTGGCCAAGAGGCATTGCCTCTACATTTGCTGTTGATGCTTTTGGTGAACATTAAAGTCACTCGTAGAATTTATTCTCCATTCCCCATTAGGACAGTTATGCAACCTGAATCCTTAAAGGACTTAATCAGCAGGATAACATGACATTTTCCCCACCCTGTGCTAAGTTCAAGGCAGAAGACAAAGATGTATTAGAAACATCTCTGCCTTTGAGGATTTTATAATCTAGTTGCAGAGATGAGAGGGTTACAAAAACTACTATAATGCACGACATGTCTACCAAAGGGACTGCTCAAGTCAGGGCTCATTTGTTTGCAAGCAAAAGAACCATACTTGAAGTTGCTCAAGTTCAGTTGCAGAATATTTTTGCAGAAAGTCCAAGGAAAGTTAAACCTCCAACTTCCTAGAAGGGCATATGAACAGAGTAGAGAAGTCTTACCTCTTGCTAAGTCATCTTGGTGGTTACATTTATCCTCTCTGGACTGGCTTCCTTAAGGATTACTATATGTCAAACTTTCTAAAAGAGTCTTACATATTCTAACCCAGTTAATTTCATATTTAGAAATATCTTAATAGAGATACCAGTGATAGCAGCTGGGGCAAAAGCAGCTGTAGCATGAGCTGCTCACTGTACCCAGCGATTTCCCTGATTTCCCAATTCATTGAGCCTTCCCATTGCCCTGGAAAGAAAGAAAACATAAAAGAAGAAAAAATAAAAGGGAAGGGACAAGTAGTTTCAAAAAAGAAAAGAATTTGATCATTCTTACACTATAAAAACCTTTCAAAGCATTCATTCCAGAAAGCTTATGGCTCTTTTGTGTTTGCAATTTGAGGAGATGCCTTCTACTACACCTACATCCATATGTAGAGGTCATTTTTTCCTTGACTTCCTGGCAACTGAGCCCAGATTTATTCTCCAGTCTTCCTTAGAAAGGAAACATTGGATGAGGTTGAACTAAATCTGAGGATCTGTGAAATATTCAAAATTCAACAAATTTTTATCCGAAAAAATTTTAGCATGTTGTTGTAATCTAACAGATACTGAGAATATAGGTTCTATATAGGAACATATAGCAAAAGGAATGACCCTTATTTGGCTTAAAGATGTGGAGAGACCTTCAGTAAAATGTCAAGAGATCATTTGAATTCAAGATCCATTTGAATCACTTGTCTCAAAGCTTAGGTAGAGTTTTTTTAATATTAATATAAAAGAAGCACTTTATTTAAGGGTTAGGAAGAAGCAAAAGAAAATGAACTGAATCTGATGATTTATTTTTTAAAAATACTATATTTTTAATTTTTTAAAATTTTATTGAGCAGTTGAGCTTTTGTACAGTCATAAATATATATTAGAGTTTTGAAATATATTCCACATCTCCCTGTGAAATAAAGAAAAACAAAAGATGGCATAGTCAGACAGGCATCTCCCATAATCTGTCAGGAAAGCATAAAAAGCTAGCTAATCAGAGAATGAAGAAATAAGAAAGAGTTAGCTATGACATGAACATGCTTTCTCTGAGTTTGGGCCAATCTGTATTAAAGCAATCCCTTTCAGAAAGCTAAAATTAATAAGACCTGATACTACCCATGGATGTACCACAACTTTACTTCTCATATACTACTGATGAGACTGTAAATTTTTATAAGCAATATGGATGACTGCTAGCTGACAAAAGCATATCCTAGGAATATTCTCACCAGAAACATGGACATAATCCACCCAAAGACATACATAAGAGTGTTTATACCAGCACTATCCATTATAGCTTAAATTGAAAATAGCCAAGTGTCCATTAATAATAGAATGGACAATTAACTTGTGATATATTACACAAGGTGATATGACACCACAATGAAATGAATGACCTGCAATTTCATATAACAATATGGATGACTGTCACAAACATAATGTTGAATTCAGGAAACCAGGAATGAGTCCATACTGTATGACTGTCTGTACACAAAGTCCAAAACAGACAAAGATCATATACTGATTGCCTGAGACTCACTGAAAATGTCTTTTATAGGGCTCTGGTAAACAGTCCAATCAAACCTACAAGTTCAGTCATCCCTGTGAAGGTGCTTGATATAAGAGTGAAGCTACTTTGTTTCTTTTAGACCAGCCCATCTGCTCCTTAATACCACTGAATGTCCTCTGTCAATTTCTTATATAATGGAAGACTTGTCCTGCCAAGCCTGTCCAAGTTCCTAATTGACAAAAATCATGAGCTACAATAAAATGGTTATTGTTTTAAAGCACCCACTCTTGGCTGGTTTATTACATACCAGTACAAAACTGGAACACCTCCCAATTAAACAGGGTTGAAATCTCCTATCTCACGCTTACCATTTTCACTCTATTGTTAAATTAGAGAAGAGGTACTTGTGGTTAACAACATAGACATTGGAGATGGATATCTTGGATTCAAAGTCCCATGTAATATATTACAGTAACCTTCCTTATCTATGGGGATACATTTCAAGACACTCCATGGATGCCTGAAACCTTGGAAAGTATTGAACTTACGTATTACTTTAATATCCCCCTGCAATACTGTGACATTAGATGTAATAACCAAGAAGGCTAATACATGACTAATGGATGGGCACTGTATACAGAGTCAATACATTGGCTCAAGGGCTGAATCACCTCACAGGGAGGAAAAGGGGAACAGCATATTTTATCATAATACTCAGAATAGCATGTTTTAAATAAACATATCAATTGCTTATTTATGGAATTTTCCATTTAATATTTTTGGACTATAGTTGACCCCAGGTAAATGAAACACAGTAAAGCAAAACTACAGGTAAGAGAGTACTGAACTTACAAGGTGGTCTAAGGCTAGTCAACGGCTTGGTCTCAGTTTGCTCAAGTGCAAAATGGGGATAAAAACGACCTATTTGTTTGGTTGATGTGAGACTTATATGCATACACAAATAAGATGTTTAATAGGAAGTTGATGAATGCCATTTTCTGATAATTGTGTGGTATATTAAAATTACGCAATACATAAAGCCCATTAATCAGTCCTGTAGATTATATGCTTATCTTCTTATTTCCACATATATTCTTTTCATTTCTGCTGCCACCACCCAATTAAGTTACTCTAGGTTTCTCACTGGGCTCTGCAATGGCCTTCAATCTCCTTTTTCCATCTTTTACTTTCTCACTGGCATTATGTGTCTCACAGCGTTACCATACTAACCTTCCTAAAACAAAACTTAAACTCAGCAGTTTAAGACCTTGTACAAGATGGTCCCAGCTTTCTTTTGTAATCTTTTCTATTATCTCTTCCCTGATGTTCTGTTGTTTTCCATTTACAAAGATAACTTTCTGCTCCCCTATGATCCAAATCACTGTTCTGGCCATTCTGTCTGCCCCAAATGACTTTTCACCCATCTCCTCTGTTAAAATCTTATTCACACTTAAAGACCATTTCAAACCTCAGCCTATCCATCAAATAGCCCTTTATGAATCCTTCCCTCGTTGTTTCCTTGTTTTTTAGTTAGCTTCTCCCTCCCATCTCCCTTCTCTTTCCTTCTCCCCTCCCATAGCAATGAATCTGAATCTTCTTTTGACAATTGCCTTAACCGATCACATATTACAGTCACTTGCAATTTTCTAAATCTTCCTTCATAATATAAATCCTTTAGCTCTAGGCTAATGCTGTGATACTAATGGACATTTAATAAACACTTGCTGAATTGTGTCAAAATGTTACAAATGAATCAAATTAACTGGCAAAAAGGAGGGATCTTGTCAAGAGTTTGCATGTTAAATAAAATTTCTGTGTGTGTAATCCATTTTGAAAACTATTTGCATCTCAACTGATGAGAAATCACTTCTATTTTTATAAACCTCTAAGAAAAGACATTTTACTGCTTCTTCAGTAACATATCCCAGGGTGCAACGAGCTCTAATGTCAGAAAATCTCATTTCTCTCTTACTGAAGTTCTTCATGGCATATATTGAGCAATTTCTTCTAGATTTTTCCAAGTAAGAATAAAGAAATAATGCAGTGGTCACTTAATTTCTTCTAATCTTCCCCTTGCTATAACTGCTCCTTTCTTTATCATATGGTCAATGTAGGTATATAATATTTTCACTCTCACCACATGACCTCACTCATGGGACCAAGGTGAATAGTCCAAGAGCAGATGCTTGATACAAGTTGGGCTAATAAATGTCTTCCTCAGGATTTTCTCTTCCCTGGGACCATAAAGAGAGCTTGATATCAGCCTTTTTCTACTAGCCAGGATATTTGCTATAAATTTCAAAAGCTTTCGAGCTACCATGCTCAAAGCTATGGGGAAAAGAAAAGACTAGAAGGAAAGTAAAGAAAGTTTCTATTTAAGAGTTGGAGAGAGAATCCAGACAGACTCCAGGAACTTTGTTAGAATTATTTCCAAGACTCATAGGCTACCTTTTCATTTTGAGGCTTGTCTCTCAAATTCTTCCCTGGATTCCATGAGCCAGAAAGATACACAAGACTCAGCTAGTTCTTGGGTTTCTGTCCTTTGTAACTAAAAAATTTACCAACCCATTCTCTTGCAAGTGTTTCAGTCAATTAACCACAAAGCATTTACTCCCATACTCTAATTGATATAAATGGTAGAAAAACTATACCAAGTCATATCTTATCTTTTTTCTTTTCCCAAGATAAATTAACTCATTCTCCTTTACTTTTACAGAAATAGTTCTTTATATCTTTACACATTGCCAATGACCTTTACATAGTCATCTTCATTTTCTTTTAATTTCCTAGAACTAACATCAGCATGAAGAAGGTGTCTGAATGACAGAGAGGTTACTGAATCAATGACTTTCCATGGTTCACATGATCTATGTCTGCCTGAGCATACATACCCCAGCTATAATGGGGCCTCTTAACTTCTCTATTTCATAGTCATTTGTGGCCCTTCTACATTTGGGTGCTTCTCTTTAGAAAAAACAAAAATAAGAGAAAAAACCCCAAACCCCTATCATCTCTATCTTCTTTTCCTTTTTGACTTCGGACAAAATAATGTACATCGACACATACAGGTCCATTTCTCAAATTTAGGTACTGGTAACACAAGAATTTTCCTGACATATTTTATATTTAAATGAGAATTAAAGGAATAAAATAAAAAGTACCAACCGCTACATACAGAAAGAACTGTAACAAAGAGGTTTTTATATAGGTGAATACAATATTAGAAATTACTCAGAGCAATGATTTATAAGAAAGAATTGAATCATGGCATGCAGACTCCTAGATTCTGCAGGGTTATATTTCATGTACCTATTATGTTTTGGGGGGAAAAAAACTTAATGGTGAAGACAACATTTAAAAGTGGCTCAGCAGTTACAGTCCTTATCTGGCATGCATGAGGACTTGGGTTCGAACCCCAGCACCACATACATAATGAAGTATTGGAGCAATGACAGCCACATGAAAAACTAAATCAAACTGATTCTCTTTCTCTCTCTGTCTTACTGTCCCTCTCTTAAAAAAATATAATAAAATTATATCTCTGAGATTAGCAAACATTTTCTTTAAAGCACCAGATGGAAAACATTCTGGTGATGGTGGAACATTTGGTTTCTACACCCACAACTTAATTCTGCCATTGTATGCCATTATTTGTAGAAAAGACCTATAAAAAATACATAAAATAATGGGAATAACCATGTTCTATTGAAACTTTACTTATAAAAACTGGTAGTAGGCCTGATTTGTTCTGTGCCTCATAGTTGCCAACTTTAGTTTATACATAATCTCATATATAGCACAGTTTTACTCATCATATGGAATGGTGCCTAAAAAGATTGGGGACCACAGGTTTTCATGACATACAGGGATTTATTTCCTTTGACATCATTTCTACATAATATTATTGAATGCCACACATTCATATTATGTGCACTTCTCTATGAATTTATTGAGATGTAGATGAACAGATGACTTGCTACACTGTCAAATAAGATTTCTGCATTGTGACTTTACTAGTCAAGAAGCCTGTTAATGACAGGCACGGTGGTGCATGCCTGTAATCTTAGCAGCTTGGGAGGCTAAGGCAGAAAGACAAAAGACCAAAGACCAAAAATTCAAAGTCAGCCTCAGCAATTTAGCAAGGCCCTAAGCATCTTAGTGAGACCCTGTTGCACCCCCCCCCTAAAAAAAGGTTAGGAATATGGCATAATGGTTAAGTGCCCCTAGGTTCAAACCCTGTTACAAAAAAATAAATTCTTGTTAATAGCAAAATCCGTATTTTCTCCATAGATATGGCTCTAGCACTCTAGCACTGAACGAATGAATCTGGCTACTATAGGGGTATCTGTGCCTCTGAAAATTAATCTATATTTGGCTACCAGTTCTGCGTCCCTTTCCTACTTTTAAATTCTCTCTTCACTCATGCCTTCCTTCTCCCTAGCAATGGATTGACTCTCAGAAAAGGAATCACTAGAAAAAAAGTTTCAGTCGTTAATGTATTCATTTAGCAAACATCAAATATTTGGCAAGCATGTAAGATACAAGAGTCAACATTGTCATTAGAGATAGGAGACATAGGCAATGAATATGACTTATCAAAATTATGTATGCCTATTCTGTAAGAAATTATTGACAACAATCTGGATTTTTGTATGGTTTATATCAGATTGTGTTCTAGTGATTTAAAAATAATTAGGGACCATTTTGCTTCAAGTTAGATATAAATCATATTAAAATTCATCCATACACTAAAACTTCTCTTCTTGCTGACATGATCTAGTGCATTAATTGGTCCTTGATTTATTCATGACCCAAAATAATAATTCCTTGCAGGAATTACATCAAAATTGAAATATATTATTTTTTCAGAATTATTGAATTGGTATCACTGTCTTATGGGGAGAGTAATATAAGAATCCCCATTGAAAAGACTGTTTCCTTAGAGGACTGCTTCCTTAGATGTATTTGGGGAGAACTTGCTTTTCAATGATAACAACAATTAATTTTGGGTTATTTCATCAAATGAATGAGATTATGTTCCATTAGCCAAACTCAAAGCCCAAACAGCTCATTCAAGTGAGTTTTCAAAATGAGACAGCTATTTCATTTTTAAGGTAGATGCTAGTGATGTCTTGCCCTTGTCCCTTGACCTTCCTTCTTCAGTGTACACTCACCTGAGTCACACTGCCAGCACCTGCCCTATGCTACCCAGGGTACTTGCCTGCCAGGGGTCATTGCATCACACATAAAGAGTGTAAAGGAGTAAGCGCTCACAGGAGTAGCCCTTAACCATGATGGTAAAGAGTGTAAATACCTCAGTTCCCTTGCTTTTTGGGTGGGGTGACCTCGATGTTTATATTTTACAGAGGTTCCTAGAGTTTCTCTGAAGTTATGATTCAATTTCCCACTATTATAGATGGTTTGATAGGCACATTTTATTACCTGCCTTCTCCCTTTGTGTTATCAACTCTTCACTCTCGCCACTTCAGTCCCCAAACCATCTTTGTATCAAGTCTCCTTTTGAGGGAACTACAAAGACAAAGCCATAAACTCATTCCTTCTTTTGGCAGAAATCCAAAAACAATTACTGCATGTCTATTTTTACCTGTGAAATCTAAATTTATTCTTGGTTTTGAATAAATCCATCTAAAATCATCATGAAGGTCTTAGGGAACCATCTACAAAAAACATAATTAAAGCTTTCAGTATCCATGCTGATCTGAAGAGTCTAAATTACTGCATGCATTAAAGCACAATATCTACAGCGTGGAGACTATATGAATCATCTAAATGGTATTTTTCCATTCTTTCCTTTCCACTTCATTAACCAAAGGGAAGGCAGAAACAAGTCGTATTGGAGTTGAGAGTGCATGTATTTGTTAAGTCAAAATTAAGAGGAGTTTGCCAAATTTCAAAGACACTAGAAACACAAAAGAATTAGAACTTGCATTTATTGTACCTTCCTTCAGATGCAAATTGCTCTTTTTCAGCTTAAATAAGTTAAAATTTATAGTGTTATATTTGCAGAGGAAGTTATTGTGTATCCATTTTACGGATTTTTGCAATGACACATTCCCAAACTGATTAGAGAGAGATTTTATATTTTTAAATAGATAGTTTTTCATGCATCCTGAAGGAGAAAAAATTAATTCTTATAATGCATGGTCTGAGCAAAGATTTCTGGAATTACTGGTGAATTCTGAGAGGTCCACTGAGGCCACTCAGGCTGTGAAAAAATAAAAAATAACCTGCATTCGATATCATTGCAAATTAGGAATTTAGTAATATGAATTCATTTGAGGGAAACATCCAACATTGAGATTATTTCAAACAGGTGGGAAGAAATAATCTGAAATAGAAGAGACTTCTAATGAACTTTTAAAATACCATTTGTTGATGATGTCATCAAGAGAAACTTGGTGACAACAGTTTTTGGTGGACCTGTGGTAGGTAAAATCCTTGTTACCTCATAAAAAGTGGGTCCCCATTAGAGTCTCTGAAACTGTCTCTAGGTACTTCCATTTAAATTCAGAAGTAAATTATATGAGTACCCTCCCCTATCCTAACACATTAATAACAATATTAATAATAACCATTAGCAATTGCACAGGTATCTTTTTTTAAAAATAATATGTTATTGTTCCATTTGTATCCTATTACCCTCTGAGGTAGAATTCATTATAATTCAGTTTGCAGATGAGGAATTAGGGGGCAGAGAGGTGAGCAACAAGATGTTATCCTTGACCCTTTTCTTCTTCTGTCTCCAATGAGCTAAATATTCAGCCTGGATGGTTCTTCCTTGTCCTCCAGATATAAAATGATTATGCATTTTTTTATTGCTCCTGGGATCTTAGCCCCAATACAAAGGGCCTCAACACAAACACATTAAAAAACAAATCCATTTACATTTTTCCCAAACTCATTTCTTCCTTATTAACTCAGTGGATGGTTTGCAACCCACCTAGAGTGATACTTGTTCTTTTCTTACACTTCAAACCCTGACGGTTACCATATCTTCCTTACCTAGTTCTTTCCTAGAGCACAGCATTAACTCAGCCTTGCCATCATTTCCTGCCTAGACCACAAGTATAGCCTCCTGCTAGTCTATCTATCTCAGCTTTAGCCCTCTAAAATGAAAAATTGTCAAGGCTATCTCCTTGCTTAAGATTATTGATGGGGGCTGGAGTGGTGGTTCAACAGTTACAGCACTTGCCTGGCATGTGCGAGTATGCGACTTCAAACCCCAGCACCACGTATACAACTGAGTGTCTGAGCAATGAAAGCTACCTGAAAAACTAAATAAAAAAATTGATTCTCTCTCTCTCTCTCTCTCCCTCTGATCCTCTCTCCTTAAAAAAGAAAAAAAAAGATTATTGATGGCTCTCTACAGACACTGGAGACATAATCTAAATCTCCTAACATAATGCCCCCCAATTTTTTATATAATCCTATTACCTACCCTGGTTCAATTATCACTCATTCTCCCTCCTTTATCATGTATAAACCATATTGCTTGTTCTTTATGCATGCATTAATTGTTCTTTGTTCCTGAAACCCTGTCCTATCCTTCAATATTCAGTTCAGGAGTCACAAATATCTGGAAAACCGTCTCCAAACTTCCTCTCAACGACATACGCAATCAAAAATAGTCAGACCTGCCACACAGGCCATCATTTCGCTAAATACCTTGGAGCAAATGAACTATTCTCTTTCCTAATAAGAGATCAAAAGCCAAGTCTCCTCTTTCTGTAATTCCAGGGCTTAAAACAGTGGTGGAACATAGTTGATATGCTCACCATTTTGGAAGAATAGATGATGAAAAGAGAAGGAATACTTTCTGCCACAAATATGTATCATCTGTATATTTTGCATTTTGCTACACAGTCTGAAAAAATGGTTATGCTCACCTGTCACCATGCATATATTCATATTTATCCATTCAGTTGAATCTCTTATTTTTGTTTTGAAAAATAGGATCTTTTTTTTTTCATATATCAGCCATTGTTGGGTCAGCTTTTAGTCCAACTGTCATGATGGGAACTTGCCCATAAACCTTATTTGCCTGGGAAATTTTCATCAAATTACAATAAATCCTCTTTGTTCATCTAAGAATAACTTAGAAGCTACCCTCCCCAAGCTCCAAAGCAAATCTGTTTTTCCTTCTAATTCTTTTGGGTCTAATCATGCCTCTTCTGTTCCTGAGCTGCTGAAGCACATTTCAGTTGTGCACACCAACCCAACTGAGCTTCCATATATGCAAGTAGAAAACAATAGATTAAACAAACTCTGGTAGAAAAAACAATTCAGGAAAGAAGCATAAAGTCTGGTAGCTTGAACTAGAAAATAGCCCAGGAGTAATTATCCTGAAATAGAGTAACAGGATCTTGAGAGGTGGTAAATGGAACATTTGTCTCAAACCCAGAAATGTCCCTGGAGAAGTCTCTTCTCCCAACACTCAAGAGATGGATACTAACAAATTGTGTCTGAGCTCTGGAATGCCCAGGCCGAATCAAAGGGAAAGCATTCACAGTCATTAGAAGTCAGGGGTTTAGGAAATAGGATACCATATGGGCAGACCACTCCTTTAGCCATTTGCATCGTGAGAAGCCCCAATAAATCTGAACCTCAGCAAATGATTGGAAGCAGAGAATTTCAGAACTTTTGATGATAAAGCCCTGAAAACCATGAGGACTTATCAGTGGTAGAGCTTGAAGAAGAATTTTACTATGGAATAGGGGATAGTAGACAAGGGTAGGTAGAGGCAAGAGAGGAAACCCAACCAGGATGGAATTAAAGTTAGAACCAGGTAATTCACAGGGTGAAGGATAACATAAGCCAGTACCTGCAGGAAGAGAGGATAGACAACAGAGTCAGATGCTGGGCAATTTGTCAGAGCAATGGGATGGCTGAAGGTGAACAATGCAGGTTATAGGTTAACACTAGTGAGCCATCAGGCAAAAGTTCAAGATCAGGATTCATTCCAAATATAAAAAGTCCTTTTGATTTAGTGGGAAACACTACATCCCCTACAGGTATACACCAATTCTTTAACTTATTCATAACTGGTACCAGCTTTATTCTTTGGTCCGCCTGGAGCTGACAACTTGATTATTCCATTTAGTAAACAAATTTTTAGTCATTTTTTGGTTTGAACCAGTCTACATTGGAAATTTTCTATTCAAATTCAGATATTATTAAACTTTTATACTGTATTCAAAATTTCCATCTCATGGCTCTTTCATGCTTCTCGTACATAACTTCTTGTCTTCTCTGGGTCCACTTTCTGGGAAGTTTCTAACTTTCCCTAGTGCTTTTGCACATGTTACCTGGCAAAGTGTCTGTTTATACATGTGCGAGCTTCAAAGTGGAAGGAGAAAGGGAAGTTCTCTTCCAGCGCTGACCCTGCTTAGCAGTGGGTATGGTGGCTGAGCTGTGGTCACTTCTAGGCTGTTCTGTTGTTCTGACATTTTCAGTGGTCTGGTCTCTCACACAGGAGGAACTAGTGCTGTCACTATTACAGATGACCTTCTAGTATCATCTGGAAATCTCCACTGGTACCCCTCTGCAAGAGTCCACCCCTCTGCATCCTCCAATTCATTCTTAGGTATCAAGAAGATGCTGGCAAGTTGTCTGTTTCTTACTTGTCTTTGTTGATAATTCTTGATCCTTCCTGAAAAACAATATTTCCATCTTACCCACTTTTCCCTATGCAAACCTGAAAATAGTTTTTCCATTGCTCACCTCTATCATCCTTTTAAACTCTTCTTTCATGTCTATGTAAACAATGTGCCAGAAGTTTCTGCCTCTTTTTATGGAGTGGTGGGAGCACTCCCTGAAACTTAGGTTTGGGAAAGAGTTCTTCAACTCCTTCTTCAAAAGTGGTTCCATCTTGGTCTCTATTTAAATATTCTGATAGTATAGGAAATTCTGCCTCTGGAGTTGACCCAGACACACAAATTGGGGTAACATTTTTCTCTTTGGAACTCTGAGACCTCCACAGTAGCTACACCTTGGGGATGGACAAAGGGCAGCAGTAAGACAGGTGAGCGGGAAAGGAATGTTTAGAGGATGTTCCCCATACTTTAAACATATCACAAAAGAGATTAAAAGAAACTCAGCAAAGCAAAGAGACAAAGTTACCTAAGAGGAATAGGGAATGTGCTAAAAATGAAAACATGTACAATTTTATTTTTAAAGCAAGAAAGAATTATTTGGCAAGAACATAACTTAATTTTCTCTTGCATTAAGACATGGATATATTAATTTGGCAAAGATCTTAGGAACTTAATAAAAGTTGACACCCATTATTCTGTGTGTCATCAAAACCAAGAGTCACTGAGTATCAACTGTTTAAAACACATCAATTCCCTCAACCTTTGCAATCCATTCCAATAATATAGCCATTTCTGTTGGCTTTAAATTGCACAGTAGTTACCTGACAATCCATTTTATATATGTACAATACTTTTTTGTTTTAATGTTGCATAAGATATATTTAGTGATAGTTCATGATTCCAATTTAAGTTAAAATTCAACCATATGTGGTGTTGCCAATGCAAATAGCTCACCTGTGTTAACAATCAGAAAAACAGATACCTAGAACACATGGCTGAGAAACTTTACAGGTGATAGCATACTGGGCAGTTGGCATGTTTCCCTTTATTCCAATTATAAAACAAATTGCAATTTCAAAACTTTTTCTGATATAGCAAAATATGGATTTTATTAGCTAGAAAATATAATGAGTATCAGGAATAAATGGAGGAACTAAGTATGGGTGAAAATGATCAGAGAAAGAGTGATACATATTTTCACCAGTAAGAATAAAGGAATAAAAAAATAAAGAAGACAAGAAGAGAATCATCTACCTCAAAAAAATTAGGAATTGATCCACTGTACAACCCAGCTATTCCTCTTCTGGGTGTTTTCCCAGAAGAGCTACAATCAGCACATTATAATGACACAGCAAAATCAATGTTCCCAGCAGCTCAGTTTACAATAGCTAAATTATGGAATCCACACAGATATTCCTCACTGGATGAATATTTCCGAAATATGTGATACACACATTCACACAAGCACACACACACACTGGAGTTCTACTCAGCTATTAAAAACAATGATATTACAGCCTCTGAAGGTAAATGGATAGCAATGGAAGAAATTATGCTGAGCAAAATTAGCCAAACCCAGAGACTCAACGGTCAAATGTTTTCCCTCTTTTATGGTAGGTAGAGGAAAATCCAGGCTTGGGTGAAAGGTCAAACTCATGTACTACTCACCAAAGTTGAAACAACACATATTTTAGGGGAACCATAGATATGTAGGGTAGGAGTGGGGAAAGGCAGGATAGAAGGGAGGAGGGATGATAGGGAGGGATCTGGTGGGGGGAATCAACAATATAGCTTACTCTTTACTCCCCCAAGAAGCAAACTAATACTTTTGCAATCATTTAATTCTGGAAAATAATTATATATATAATATTGTGCATTTTCTAGAATTAAATGATTGAAAAATATGTAAACACACACACACACACATATACATGTATATATATGGACATTTATATCTGTTATGGGGGAAATATGGAAGAGTCAAGAGACTAGGGTATGGGTGATGTGGGGGTGACTCTATATTAGAATCAGGGGCATATCATATTGTTACTACATATGCATTTATTATTGTACACCACCACAACTCCTCAATAAAATTAAAAAAAGAGGAAGAGAATTGTCCAAATCTACCATTTGGCGAATGCCTTCTATTTGTGCTAGTTACTTTACATTACTTTTATTTCATTGTCATCAAACACAATCTGAAAATAATGAAAGTAACTTTCTGAATGTCACTAACAGGAGTGAGTTGACTTAAACTCTAGTTTCCTGGGGACAACTAAAGAGTAGACACACACATGCCTGATATCAGCTTATTATTACAGTACTAGTTTACTTCTTCCCCTCCCTCTTTTGCACCACCCTAGCCCTATTTGGGGTTAAAGGTGCTCTCAGAAATAGTAATTGGCAATTGATGAAGCCCAAGCAGGCCAGAAATTCATGCATAGAATGATTCCAGTCTCTCTGCCTCCATATTGGCTGACTTTTTTCCACTTCAAAAGAACATGGTCAGACTTTCCACCCTTCAACTTCTTTTCACTAAGGGTAACTAAGAGGCAATATCCACTATGTGAAGATAGCATCAGAGTAAAGTGGAAACAAAGGTTTCAAAGTCAAACAAAACTGGATTCAAATCCTAGCTATGTGGTCTTTTGCCACACTAACTTCCTGAAGCCTTGGTCTTCTTATAAATAGAATGGATCATTGCAAGTAGCTTTCAAGGTGATTGTGAAGATCAAATGGGGTAATATCATATCACTCTTAACGTACTGGCTGACACAAATTCAAGTCGCCATATATAAATGGGGGCGGAAAAAGCCTTGCATAAATTCAAATAACTTTAGAGTATACAGTGATAAAAATAGGTTTGATGTCTAATGCTGTGTACCTTTTTTTTTCTTTTTTTATTTTTTTCACATTTATTAGAAGTATATAGCGATACAGGATACAGATGAGGGGGAAACATTGTCAAAACAGTAGCAATCAATGTGTATAAACTTTGTTAACCAGTGGTAATGCTAACGCATAGATAAGCTACGAAGAAGGGACAGACACCTAAGTTTGAAGCAAGGTGATTTCTTTATTACTATAAAGACAAGCCAAAATATAGTGCTTTAATACTGACATGCCAATCAAAGGCCCAAATCAGGAGAGAACAAAGTGTCGTAATAAATAGAAAAAGCTGTTAGTAATTTTAGCAAATCTGGAAAGATCTGAGCAGATGCAAAACTACACAGCCATTATTTTCTGACTGCCTATCAACACAGAGTTCAACAGGGTCAGAGTCTTCATTTTAATGAAGCCAAATGGCTGAGCCACTGTGTCATGCTAATAAAGTAGGTGTGGGTTTAATTCTCTTAAAATATTCATCTTCACTTGAAGTTTTTCTAGAGATGCAGCTGGATTCTATACCCCTTTTTTTGCTACAGGGAAAATTATTTCTTCATCCAGTTACTAAGTGAATGTCTTGGCTATTGCTCCCACTGTGGAATTAGAGATCACACTCCTCTTGGATGTGCCTAATGAAACACAATGTAGTTATATCTTGGTTCCACTGTGGCCTGTCAGTCTGCCTGTCCTATTTTATTAGAAAGTGATGATGTGTCTCTTTTAAAAGAAGATAACCTATTTTTTAATAGATGCAAGCATAGGATGTTTAAAAGAAATTTCTAAAATTTTCTTCTCTTTGCATTCATTCCTTTTGGTCTACAGGCACATTCTATAGATTATTTTAAAAGGGACTACAAGAAAACAACAGAGCCATCCTTTCTATTCATTATCTTCTGCAATATTGGAACTTCTGTGACTATAATTCTACTCTCCCTGATGAATAGCTTAGACTACGGCAGCTGAGTATTTCCTCTGTACAACTTGGAAATCTGCAGTCTCATTTATTTTTGCTACATGTCTTAAGAATATGTTTCTTTTTAAAATGTTACGTCTGTAAGAGCTTCATTGCAAAAGATATTTCTAACCTATTCTTGGGCTTAATCAATTGCCCATGATTTTGCAGACCTGAATGGGAGAAGACAGAGATAATATAATGTGCATTATGTGAAATTAGCTACAAGTGAAACTGTGGAACAGCATCAGGGACCATTCTCTCCCAGAAGAGTCGACACAATAGAAGCAGAAAGATTAGGGCATTTTCCTAACCAGGCTAGAAGCAAAATCATGGGGATAAAATATTATTCAGATTTGGGTAACAGCCAAGAGCAAGAATCATAAGCCAGTGTAGCATAAACTTTCTACAGCTATATTTGCTATATTCTAGACTTTGGAATAAGACTGACTGTTCCTGGAATTAAAGCAATGAATTTTACGTACTAAAGCAGAAAATGGATCCATAAAGTGCCATGGTCTGGATCTTAGAGATACATGTTTCTTTCTCAAAAAACTGTAAAGAAATCTACTCATTCAGTCAGCCACCATGACATTAATGTTATTGCAACATTTGTGTATGGAATTCTAGAAGGAGCCATAGAAAAAAGTAGAGAGGCAAGGAAATAAATGCAAGAAAAAAAAAGTCATGATCTATGTTGGAGGGTGCCTCACTATACAGCAACACACAAATAAACACATGTTGGCAAAAAACCTGCAATCCCTATGATGTGATCAATTCCCGAGGAATTGCTCAGGGCCTTATAAACATCATGTAATGACTGCTGAAACTGTTAGATTTAGTACTCTGCCTACAACGGATGCAGAAATGAAACTGTTTAGAAGCAATTAAAGAGCAATGTTTCAACAAGAACAAATGAAAGCAGCACAATCTTAGCAAGGGGGTCACAGGGAGGGAGGGATAATCAGAGTCAGATGGAATTAATCAAAAGAGATCCTCAGGGACTGGAGCGGTGGCTCCATGTGCTAGCCTGGCAAGCACAAGTATGTGAGTTCAAACCCCAGCACCGCGTACACAACAAAGTCTAGGAGCAACAAAGGTCACATGAAAAACTAAATAAAATTGATTCTATCTGTCACTGTCCCTCTTTCTTTAAAAAAAATAGAGATCCCCAGAAAGATGCTGGCTGAGGGATGCAGGCTGGCATCTTAATTCCCATGGGGTTGTGAATAGCACCCACTCTACCAAGATAATTGTGTTGTCATTTGTGTACACCAACTCAGAGTAACAGAATAGACTGGAAAGCCAGTAATGGAATAGACTGGAAAGCCAGTAGTTGCGTGACTGTCTTGCTAAGGAAACCAAAAGTATAAAGAAGGGCCAGAGCAACTATGCCAAGCAAATGATCAAGAGATGTTGCATAGAGGAGGGCCAAATGACAAAGAGGAATCATGGGTAACAGCAGTGGAGAGGGCAGGATTCCTATTATGACTCAGCTATTGACTGACTTTTTCTGGCACTTTGTATTTTTGTAACTTCTTTGACACTCAGTTGGTTCCTGTATAAAGTGAAACACTGATATCTAGCCTAAATCTTTGTTACAAGGATCAAATAAGACACAGTTTACATCATGTGCAGTGTCTGGCACATAGTGGGCTCTTAATAAATGTTCAATGTGCTTGGAGATGCCCACCTTGATATGATATTTTAGGACTACAAGTTAGGAAATAACAATCCCTATCCATGAGTTTTTACGAGACTGTGGGGACAAAGTGGCCAGTGTTTACTGGGGATGGAAAAGAGCCTTTTGGCTAAAAAAGAAAAATAAAGAGACCAGATAAGGCAAATTGGAGAAAATCTTAATTATCTGCATAACCTTGAAACTGGAAAGAACTTCTGGCTTCTTTTCTGCCTCCTTCCTGAGGACAAAGGCTGGTCAGAAAAGCAATTCTTTTGGCTTGTCTGGTGGTGTTCCATTGCTACCATCAGTTCAGAGGATGGGCAGTGGGTGACAAGTAGGTGAGGAGGTTTTTCTTCTGGTCACCTCCAAATCCAAAGCATATGGTAAATGCAGAAAAACAGAACTGAACCAAGATGCCTACCCATGAAGTGGCTAGAGTGGGTTGAATGGTGGTTTCCAGAATGTATATCTACCTGGAATCTGTGATGTGACTATTTTTAGAAAATAGGTCTTGCAGGTGTCATTAAGTTAAGGATCCTGAGATAAGATCTTGGGTGACCTGATGGGACCTAAATCCAATGGTAAATGCTCTTAAGAAGAGACAGGAGAAATGACAGAAGAGAAATTCATTGAAGAGAATGGCAGAGATGGACATTACAGTCTCAAGCCCGGGGCCACCAATGATTACCCACAGCCACCCGAAGCTAGAACAGAGTCTTGGAACTGATTCCCCCTCAGGGCCTCTAGAAGGAACCAACTCTGTCAAACTCCTTGATTTCAGACTCATGGTCTCCTAAATGGTGAGACAATCAATTCTATTGTTTTAAGGCTCCCAGATTGTAGTGCTCTAGAAAACTAAGATGATGCCCACTCAAGGAAAGGAATACAGTGGAATCCTGGGGTAGAGAATCATGGAGAGAGAGGTAGATGGACACATACTGATATCACCCAGGAAATGCTCAATCAACCTGCTTAATGCTTCAGCTGTGAGATGCAGAGTTCATGGTAAGTGGGATTCCTTACATGATTTTCCAAGTTGCCCTGTGTTTTAGCTATTCCCAGGAGTACAAAAAAAGGACAGACAGAAGAAATACTCTAGATGTCAATGTTCCATGAAGTTCATCACCTGGGGAACTTGTAGAAGATTTCACAGATAATTATTGTATAAAAGCAAGTAATAGCACCTTCTGGGACTTACTGACTGTGGACTGAATGTCTAGCAATCCATGTGACTCTCCTGAGAGGGTTGGAAAAGGACTGAGGGGCCCCTATGTCCTCTAGGGTGATGGTAATTAATTTATAACGAAGAAGCCTAGCTGTTGCTGATCCTTTAAGAAACGGTTTAGAAAACAGGGATTCCAAATAGCAATGCAATGAAAGGAAAAGCGGGAGTTCCAAGTTTCTCTACTCCCCAAATTCCCTTTGACTTCAACATGACATAGTTTTGAGGCATCCCTGAGGACTTGCAAGGGGTGGCATGAATCATTTCCCCTTTCCCTCTCTTGGACAGAATTCTGTGAGGGTTCATTGGGACAATTTGGATACTAAATTCTCTGTATTCCAAATTAACTGAGAGAAGCATATAGATGGCTGTATTGAGCTGCCTTTGGGCATTTTAGACTGATCATTTGTTCCAGTTTAGTCAAACCCATCTCCAATATTGCTGAGAGCTAATGGAGAGAAATATACACATTTTGGCAAGACAAATAAGAGCTTGTTTCTCTGTTCCAAAACTATAGATGCACTTTATGCCTTGTCTTCTTCAACTTTCATGTCAGAAAACAAAGATAGCATTAACAAGCTCCCCGTGTTCCCCGTTCCCTTACCTGCCTCACCCCACTTCCTCTTCCTTTTCCATTCCCTCTTCAAAGACAGAACAGCTTGCAGGGAATATAATTAATGAGCCCTATCCCTGAGCAGCTGGGGGTGGGTGGACCACTGCAGCCAAAAACCGAAGTGGAATTGTCAAGGGGAAGATTGCAGATCATTTGTTACATCTGTCTTTCTGCTCCGAGAGGAACAGAGTGGGTGAATGAATAGCAGGATGTAGCTGGGCCATCAACCCACAAGGACTAGGTATAGGGAGAAACAAAAATAAGGGCCTAGAATCAGCAGCAGCAGGCACGTATGGCAACAGAAGTGAGAGTATAAGGAAGTTTGGGGGCAGCAAAGGAAAAGGACACAGTGAAATAAAGTGTAAAAGTACATATTCCACAAGAAGTAGAAAATCAGTTAAAGGGAAAGGAGGAAAAAGGAATTGAAGCAAAACAACTTAAAAGACTACAAGCAAAGGCACCCCAAATCAGCAGGATTTCAGAACAGCAAAAGGAAAAGAGAGGAGGACCATTCACAGAAAGGAGCATGGAAAAGGTGAATTATGCAAAAGTACTAAGCCTTTTCAGTTGGGTATGTTTACTAACAAGGAATTGAATCAGTCATCTATTTCTGTAAAACAAACCATCCAAAAGACAGTGACTTAAAAATAGTGATCATTTTTTCTTGTCTCCAATAATTAACCGGTAGTTGGTATGGGCTACACTTTTCTGAGAAAGTTTACCTCAAGGTGAATGTCCAGCTAGATTGGTTCAAATTTTTTGTTTGTTTGTTTATTTTTTGGCATGTGTTCCTTCTAGAACCAGATGTACATATTTGCAGAATATTCTGACCAATCACAACAGTAAAAGAGGGAGATGGAATTAGGAACTAATCACAAATTGTTGACAATAATGCAATAACCAAGACACAACTTCATATATTACATTTATCACATCAAAGAATTTCTCACTCTATAACTACTATGTTAAGTAGATGGTTCCTGGTATTCCTCCTCCCTCAGTAACTTGTGTTAGGAAAGGAAACACGTGTCTATATTAAGATGGGTCAAGCCATGGCTAGGTCATATCAAAATATCATTTGGACCCCTCCATGCCCCACTTATATGACATTTCATTGATTCAATTGCTCAGTTTTTATTTTAATCAGCAAATACATTTATAATACCATGCAAATTAATGTTATCAAGTAAAATTATAATGAATAGCTTGATTTATAAAAATATTTTAATAGACATAATGCATGAGATTTTTAAGCAAGACAATAATCAAGAACAGAGTATATGCAGGAGGAAATGGCCAGTGACTGGAAAATATCAAACTCTTGGGTCACTGTGAACAGGAAAGAAAAGAGAACATCTCTGCAATTTTCCTAAGTAAACCTAATTAGGGAAAATTCATATGATCAAATTATAGCAATGTTTCTTATGAATATGCCAAATTATAAAACTCAAAATATGTCAGAAAGAAATAGGCTACAAAATTAATATTTAACCTCTGGTATGTTACTTCAATTTCTTAAGCCTTAGTTTCTCAATTTTTAAAATGAACACATTCTTCTAGTTAATCTATCAGGGATTTTCTGGCTTAAGCATTGAAGTAGTATTTATTGAGCATATACTTGTGGTTCAATGCTAGGGGTACTAAGATGAAGTTCTCATGGTCTGCTCTCGAGGAGAAGAAAACTAGTGGATTGGGACACAGACATTCTATCACTTTAATGTGGCAAGTGCTACATAGAGAAATCTTTTGGAAGCTTTGACAAGTCAGAGAAGAAAGAAGCCCAGATCCACGGGAAGGCTGAAACCCACGCTGAGTCCTGAAAAGTGGATGACAACTAATCAATTGAAGGAGAAAATGAAGAATATCTCACAGTGGAGGCTGGAGAGGGTGGGAAGTATGTGAGAACTCAGAAGTCTGGAGTCTGAATCAGGGGTGATTAGACAACCTGAAAAAAGGCTTTAGGTGCTTTGCTAGAGAGGCTGCAGAAAGGCACTTAAGAATTTTAAGTGAAAGAATCTCCTTTGTGGATTTGCTTTTTCAGATTGCTCTCACCATTGGAGAATAGAATTTGGGCATACAAGACCAGAAGCAGAGAAACCAAGTCAGAAGCAATTATAATAGAGCAAATAAGAGATTGTAAGAATCCAACATAACAACAAAAACATTAAAAGGAGGAAATGAAGAGGAGAAAGACTGACAAATATCTAGGAAATTAAATTAATGGATATAAGCAGGTCACGTTGGCACTTGGTGAATTAATATAGCTTTGGAGCATGAAAGATGTCAGCAAGCATTGTGACTTATCTGTAGTTAAATTACAAAATCCCCTGATTGACACCAAGAAACTTTTTTTTTGTTTTTGTTTTTGTTTAATTTTTTTAAATTTTTGAACAACCATACAAGTTTTTAACAAAATAATATCACATGAGTATAGCTTCTGGATATTACAATTACCCCCAGGAGTGCCCCCCAATTACCCACTCTTGTCCCTCCCTTCCCTTACCCACAATATCTCTAAAAAAGTATTTGGTTGTATAACATTACACCTTATCTGGATTTAACACATGATAATAGACCAACTCTCTCACTGGCCAGGGTCTAGTCCCAACCTCCACAGATGAGTGGAGACAATCGACCCTTAGTTCTCTGGGTTAAGCTGATTTTACTCAGCATGATTTCTTCCATAGCCATCCATTTACCTTCAAAGGCTGCAATATCATTGTTTCTAATTGCTGTGTAATATTCCATGGTATAAATGTACCACAGTTTTTGGATCCATTCTTCCAGTGAGGGACATCGGGGTTGTTTCCATAGCCTAGCAATAGTAAATTGTGCTGCTATGAACATAGATATTGCTGTGTCACTATAATGTGCTGATTCTAAGTCCCCTGGAAAGATTCCCAGGAGTGGAATAGCAGGGTCATATGGTGCGCTCATCCCTAGTTTTTAAGGATTCTCCACACTGCTTTCCAGAGGGGCTGTACCAGTCTGCAGCTTCACCAACAGTGTGTTAGTGTTCCTATTTCTCCACAGCCCCTCCAGCATCTATTATTGTTTATTTTCTTCATCTTTGCCATTCTGACTGGCGTGAGGTGATATCTTAATGTGGTTTTCATTTGCATTTCTCTAATTACTAGAGATTTAGAGCACTTTCTCATGTATTCATTGGCTTGATCAATGTCCTCTGGTGAGGAGTTTCTATTTAGCTCTTTGGCCCATTTATTAATTGGGCTGTTTGTGTTTTTGTAGTTGACATTTTTGAGGATTTTGTAGATTCTGGATATGAGACCGTTGTCAGAGGAATCATAGTCCATGATTCTCTCCATTTCCGTAGGAAACCTCTTGACTCTTTTGATTGTTTCCTTGGCAGTACAAAAGCTTTTTAGCTTTATGGCATCCCATTCACTGATTTTTGACTTTACTTCCTTCACTTTAGGAGACATGTTGAGAAAGTCTTTGCCTACTCCCAAATGTTGAAGTGGAAGTGTTGGACCTAATTTGTCTTCCATCAGTTGCAAGGTAGCTGGTTTAATTCCTAGCTCCTTGATCCATTTTGATTTGGTTCTCGTGCAAGGAGAAAGATATGGGTCTAATTTCAATTTTCTGCAAGTGGATGACCAGTTTGTCCAGCACCATTTGTTGAAGAGGCTGTCACTTCTCCATGTAATATTTTGTCCCCCTTGGTTAAAAATCAGATGTTTAAAAGATTTGAGGATTTTTGACTGATATAAGAACTCGGAAATGTTGTTTTCAGTGGACAACATAGGGAGTGAGCTTCAGGAAGTTCTAGACAACAGTATCTATACATGCGGTAAGGACTTAAGGCAATCTATTCTTTATATGCAACCTTCATTAGAACCACTGTTGCTTTTTAATCAGAACCAAGTTATTGCCAGATTTTTCCAAATTGGTGTTTTCAAATGCATATATTTTATGTGAGCTCATGCAATATAGAATTCTTGTTGAGCTAGTGAAAAATGGGCAGTTTTTTTCTTTTCACCTTATTTATTTTATTTGTTTCTTGCTTTCCATGTCTATTGTTGATTTACTCCTAAGGAAACACCAGGGTTCACACACACACACACACACACACACACCCTGTTCATTCTTCTAACTGAAGTCATCTGAAATAGTCTATGCCTCACAGAAGAAAGAGAATCAATATCCTCTTTTCATTTTGCATCTTTTTTTATCTGGCAACTATGGGAAAATATGGGAAAAAATCTGTATTACAAAGTGTGATGCCCTAAGACAGCAGAGTCAAGAGTGTTCAAAGAGGGGAGGACTCACGATTTTCCGCTCAGGCACATTTTCTCTGAATACAAAGGAAATGAAAGAGCAGCTCATGGACTACAGTTAAGCTGCCTTGCAGGAAGATGGGAAAAGAATGAAGCAGAAAGGGTTAAGACACCTAGTAAGGGTCTGAAAAGGCATACTAGTGTGGGAGAAAAAAAATCATTCAATATTTGCTTTTTGGTTTGTAAAGGAAAAAAGAAATCACTTAAAGGAACATATGGGAATTGAAAAAAGGCCTTTTTCCAGTTAAACTCCACCCACAGTAATCTATAGGTGGGTCCCTTTCCAAAAGTCAGACTTGGATTAAAACTTCTAAAAGATCATTATCTAAAAAGTAACAGAAACTGCTAAACTGCAGCAAGGGTGGCTATTTGTAAAATGTTTTATAAAATTATTTCATAATTTTTGAGATTTAAAATGGAAATATGTGAATCTAAGCAATCAGTTATTAATGAGTTCTTGTTGTTTTCATAGCAAAGATTCTGATGCATGAAAGACAAGTAAAAAGGTCTCTGTGACTCCAGTGAAACCCAGGAGGAGCCAAGAAGCAGAAATCATTTTGCTAAGAATGTTCTCACATCTTGGGACCTGCTATCTGCCTCCCTCGGAGCACTGTGATAAAATCTAGTACATACGGGTGACAATTAGTGGTGAATGCTACAACTGGACATGGTCTGCCAGTTCTCTGGTCCATTGGCACTTTCCTTCTAGACAGGGAATCTTTGATTCTCTCAAATCTGGCCATGCTACAAAATTGCTAGTGGTGCTTTTTACAAATAAAGCTGTTCAGGCTCCATTCCCAGAAATGGTTTCAATGGGTTCTAAAAAATAAATAAATAAATAAATAAAAAGGCAAATAACAAAAGTCAACAGTAATTTTGTTGCACAACCAGGATTAAAAGCCCCAGAGAGAAAAGATGGAAGGGAGAAAGGAGAAAAGAAAAAAACTAAAGAAGTTAATTTGCTCAACCCTTGCCCTTCTGCATGGAGATTATGGACTCTAAAATTCTATGTCACTCTCTGGTTTGGGCCATTTCCTTTCCTCATGCAGGCCTTAAATGAAGCCCATGTACATGTTCTTCCACAGAGGGTATGAGATGCCACATCTTGCCAATTTAGTAGAAGCAGTGGGAGACTGAAAGCTAGCCTATGAGCAGGACATCACAAAAAGCTGTTGCCTAATTCTGGACTCTACTGGAGTTAAAACTTTTACACAAGGCTGGGAAATAAAAAGAACTGGAGGATGAACAATGATTTTAGAGAGTAGTGAGTTACTCCAAAGTACAACTCCATTAGCACAGAGTTGAACAAACTTTTAAAACAATTAAAGACACACTGATTTCAGGAAAACATTTGACCAAACCTTATTTAATGTCCTCTAACAGGTCTGCAGTTTGAATATCAATGATTCATCTTTACTGGCTGCAATGGCTCTCTCAGTTCACAGACCTGTTGAAATCCTCTTCAGTTTTCCTTCCATGCTAACTAGATTATTGATGGATCTTACAATACTGGGTAGATTGACTTTCCCAAATGCCAAAAGCTGAAAATTTTTCATGGCTCTTGTATCTCATGAAATATTTAACTGCCTTTACCAGATAAGTCCTACTCTTTTCTATTTCCATCATTGAGAATGCAATTTTCATATAAATGGCTTTGTTGCTTTCTTCCCCTAGATCTTAATCTGATATTTTGGATATAAATTTTAAAAAACTGAGTGTTTCAGGAATTTAAGTAAGCACTACAGATAATGTTCACATGTCTTTGATCTAGTCATACTTCCTATCATGTTTCAGTTACAAGTGGCTTCAAGTTCTAAAAGGGATAATACAAATAACTTCTCCACCCTCACACACCCACACTCATATAATTTTTAGACTAAAACACAGTCAAGAAACAAGATAGCTCTTTTTTTTTTTTTTTTAAGAAAATGGGCATTGGCTAAATATTCTTGGAGAGCACAAGTTCATCTGTGAACAAATTTACTTAGCCCACAATGCTTTATTTCAATTAAAAGGATGAATGAGCCATTTTGATGGTTCAACTATTTGTGGCTTTATAATTGCTACCTGGAGGGACAGAGTCAATCAACTAATGGTAAAGTGATCATCTATCACTGGTCTTGAAGTATGCTTGTTCAGGGCTAGGAGAATATCAAACACCAACAGACAACTATTGAATCATACCTTTTACTACCATCTCCATAACAGTAAAGTACGACCTTGTTTGTGCATGTAGGTATGAACTTAAATTTCCTCTCTTGCTCATTTCAACTGAGGTTTACTGCAAGTGTGGAATGGGTAAATAGGTACATGAATTTGAGTGGAGGTTTTTTAACTGCTCAGCAGAGAAATAAATGCAGGCTTTACATGAAACATCCATAAAGATTAAGCTTCTAAGAGGCATGAAAAGATGAGTCCTGCGTGATTTGGAAAATCCAGTGGACAGCTTCTTGCCAATGATGGGGGCTGGCAACTGGCAACTTGCTGAGGGAGTTACTAATAAGAGTGTTCAACAGTAGATAATAAATATGAATCTGGAATTCAGTTACTTGCGTATATTTAATCCAATTTGATTCAAATTTTTAAAAAGTTATCAGTGTGCTTCTCATCGGTTCTGTCATCTTGTGGTTAAATATTCATAGTGGGAGTCGCCTTGTTGATTTGCTATGGGATAGAGCTCATGTAGGGGGGTCCTGAAACAACACTTGGAATGAATTTATTACAGGAAGGATAATCGGCAGCAAAAACTGAACCCTGCATTTCTCATCTAGTTGCACCATAAGAGATGGCCAAATGTCAAGGTTTTCCTAGCAATAATATTTTTTGAGCTCCTGTGTTTATCTGTAAGCTCTCCTCTGCCACTGCATTTTTTCAGCAGATATCAGCATATTCTCTACAAACCTGCTGATTGCTCGCATTAGCCTGTGGTATTCATCTCAAGTGCTCATCAAGCACCATTTGTCTCCTCTGAGCTTCTGATTTTTTAAAATGGCTTTACCTTCCTCCTCAGGCTCTTAAGCAAAGGTTTTTCTGTAAGACAATTTTTTTTCAGTATATTGGACATCACACAACTATTTTCTCGTTTGGTTAGATTTCCTGAAGCTCTCTCTTAGAAGTCACTTGCCACTTTGTCATTAAAAAGAAGCTAAAGGAATAAGAAGTGTGTCTGGGGGATAGATATTAAGGGCTTTTCTTACAGGATTTTACTAGGAACTTTTTGATGAAGATCATAAGAAAATGATTAGAAAAAGAACTGGTAGTGAACAATGCAAAATTAACATCAAATAGTCTTTGCTTATGACCTGCTAGCTGGATTAACAAAAACAAAAGGAAAAATTAATGAATTTGAAAGGAAGTGCGAATAGACTGCAAAAACGAGAGAAACAGCTATGGGAGGAGTGATGCAGCCAGTGAAAAAGGGACCTTTGGAACCAGTCCTGGAGGATTCTAGGGCACAGGAGTGCTCTTGTTCCAGTGATCCAGCCTGCACTGGCCTCAGAAGCATGGTGGAGTACCTGGTCCTCAGGAATAATGGCCACAAGTCACCCATCCAGACAACTTCCATTATGTGAGTGATGAGCCACTGAGGGTCATATACTGAGGTCTGATTTGTAGCTGTTCCTCATCCAGTTTTCTCTTCCCTGAGTATTTCTGGGCTGTTTCTCCATTTGTAAGCACCAACCCAGAGTCCGGAGCCAAAGGGAGGGACAGAGGCATTGGGAAGGTCTGAAGGTTTAGCGGGGGATCTAGAACAGCCTCCAGTGGGGAAGGCAGTTCTTGGGTCTGTCATGGTTCCCATATCTCTGACTGAGCTTGTGTTCATCAGGCAGTTAGATCCTCTGGGGTTACATGCAGCTTTATAAAGTAATTTTCATGAAATTTTCTGTGCAAACTGAAAACTAACAGAGAAATTTTTAAATCTAGACATATTGATTCCCACACTGTTGCCAAGAATAGTGGCATTTATAAGGACTTTCAGCGTGCTGCAAGTCAATTTTCCTTGATTAGCTCATTTGGTTCTCATTAGGAGTTTGATATTTGCAATTTACAGGTGATGGGATGGAGAAGCCAGAGAGGTCAAGTGTTTGCCCAAGAAGACCACAGTGCTGAAGTTTTCCAGAGAACTTACCCAAGAACTGTTTTTTCAGTTTTAATTGTATCTCATGTATGGAGAAAAAATAAAAGGAATAGTTTTCAATTTAAACTATTCTTTTGTCCAGGGATCAAGGTATCAGACAACACATGCCAAGCTATGATTTAAAGATTAGGACTTTTCTAGCTACTGTGGGCACCATATCTGGGCATTTTGAAAGGTGTAATCTCATTAGGCAGGAGAGGGCTTCGGTTCATTTAAGGTTGGCATTTAAAATACATGACACCTGGTAAGTTTGAATTTCCGATAAGCAATTAATTTTTGTTTTCTCTTTGTATAGATCGCCCCCATGTAATATGTAGGACATGCTTATACTAAAATATAGGCTGTTTTATTTTATTTGATGACAAAGTTAATCCAATAACTCTAGTGAAAGATGTCAACTTCAAACCTTCTTCCTTATCAGCATGGGGAATATTTTCTGTCTGGTCCTATTGTGAGAGGAAGGGCATCTGCCTTGAGTTGACTCTCCATCTGGATGTCCTCATCCCACCCATCCTCTTCTGTTCACTTTGCAGAATATGACATCTCTTTGCAGCCCTGGGATCTCACCTTCCAGATCTTAGTAGCACCATGCTTTAATTGGAGTCACCACTGGGGAACTGATCAGAAGTGCAGGCTGGGGTTGGATGGGATGTCCTGCCAGGCAGGCTTCTGAGAAACAGACACAACTCTTGGGACCAAAAATGAAGCAACTTCATTTTTGTTTCTCCACATCCTCTGGGAAAAAAAAAAGTACTTAGAGAAGGACATTCTTTCATGCTCTTTAAAAAAGTTCTGAGATGTCCATGGCCTCACAATCAAGCTTACAAAATGAAATGTCTTAAAGAGACTTAGTCATCAGATACACTGTTGGTACATAAAATTTAAATGTTTATTACCATATAACAATTAAAGCACTAAACACATTTTGAAATTAAAAGTCTTTACCAGCTAGTGCTTTTTACCAGTGGGAAGCTGGGAGGGGGCACAATTATTCTTTTCCCTTTATACTCTGCTCTCTTCTCTTGCTGACTTTTGTTTCTATTGCTTTCTGGGTTGACAATGAAAGAGGAAGCAGAGGTCAGAGAGAAGAAAAGATGACTGTGAAATTCTGGAGCAAGCTGATCTTTAAAGCTAATTATTTAATTAATTAATTTATTTTGAGATATGGGTCTTGTTACATTGCCCAGGCTGGGTTCAAACTTGCAATCATCCTCTGCCCTGCTTCCCAAGTAGCTAATTAATGTTTTATGAAGCATTGTTGCGGATTCTTCAAGGTCTCCCAACCTCATACCATCATCATACAGTTGCCTTTTAGCATCACTTGCTCCCTAACTTGATCAAGGAGTTTGGCAATATCTTCAGATTCTCTATGTTGATATCTGTTTACACTTCTGGATGCCCTCACTGGACAGACTCCAAGACAATCCCACACCAGTTCTTCTCCAACTTTTCAGATTTTGAGTCCTTTGCCATCCCCCCACAAAAAAATTCAATTCTAACAGAGCAATTACTCCACTGCAAAAGCTTCTAAACCACTTCCAAAAACATTCATTATAAGGTCAATATATTCCCTAAATGCAAGGGGAGTTTGGAAGTTTTTAGAACAGTCTTACTGAAACTTTTCTCACTGGAGTTGATAGGCAAATACTTCCACCATTTCTCCTCACTGGGACAGAGAGATGGAATTTACCACATACATCCATCTCCAAAAATTTTGTTTGAAAAAATAATATTCCCAGATCCCTTTAAACTAATGAAGAAGGAACTTGAAAGTTCTTCAAGGCATCACATCTTTCCTGTTTGAAAGTTTTACTGGTGCTCTCCATCAAATGCATTGTGTATTATCTTATGCTTTAGTTGACACTGAAAGTGAAGGACATTTTAATGTCCTATGACTCTGGTAAAATTTATATAAGAGAATACACATATTGAGCGCCAATGGTGCGCCTATAGACCCCAAGTTAGTGTTGGGATACTGAAAGAACTTTGGATATTTGATCAGATCAAGGCTGTGAGTTCTTTACATGTTTAATAAAGAGGAGTACTTTGGCTTCATCTTGTCTCCTATGTAATCCATGGGATCTTTCGGATGTGGAATGCACATATAATGAACCAATCCTCTTAAAAGCCCTTCTTTGAAAGTGTACTCCAAATTAATGCAAGAGCCTGACCTGAAAGGCTAAAAGAGTCATTTCCAGGCATGGCTTTCAAGAGCATTTACAATTTAAATCAGCTCTGAGAGCATTCTGGATTTCTCTAATAATATGTTATAAATGACTTGATATTGAAAAAAGTTGACCAAGTCCAGCACATTTTAATCAACAAATCAGTATGCTTCTAAGGAATGATCATGGGCTTCTGAGTGAATTCTGAAAGACCTGCCAAGTAACATCACTTTAATGTGTGGAATGGCCTGTATCATTACCTAGTTGTTCACTAGTCCCTGGGGAGGTTGCAAAACAAAAGCATTACAAGACCCACCAGGAGGCATTCTGGTGAGCATATGGCTCAGTCACCTCCTCTGAGTGTCCTGGGCCTGGGCATCAATAGCTGACTTTCTGCAGAGCTGACCCAGGTACAGGTCAACAAAATGACATAAGCATCCAGGCAACCAGACTACTTTGGAATTGACAAAATACTGGAGTTATGTCAGGAAGTTTTGGGTCCATGTATCAAGGGTCTTCAGCTTTCTATGGTTGACATCCAAGTTTCATTTTTCTCATTAAAAAATTGAAAAATAATATTAATGATCTCACAGGTTTGTTGAGAGGACTGATAACATGATGTATGAAGAGAGCTCAGTAAAATGCTTACTATATTCTAAAATTTTTGTTACTTTAGTATTAAAATTATATGTTATGTTGTTATAATGAATCTTCCATTCAGAATTATTTTATTAGAGTACCAATTTATATTTTATTAAACACACACACATATCTCAGAGATAATCCCATTATCTTCACATTTTAGTGTATTCATTTCCATTTCAACTTCTAATTTATTTTTTAAGAATGGGAATCATATTGAATTCATAGTTATACATTCTATTTTTAATATTACAATTTAAATATTCCTCACATCACTAAATATATTTCAAAACAAGTACTTGATGGATGCATTTTCCTTCCTGTGGAAATACCAACATTAATTTAATGATTTCTCTGATTGAGCATTGAGATTAAGTATTTATATTTGTACATCATAATAATGATTTACAATGTAAATAATGTTGCACTGAATAATCTCAAATGAGTTACTGACCACATTTTTCATTTTTTTTCCTTAGTACACAGCTAGAAGAAGGTATGGGCATTCTTAAGGCTCTTGATACATTGCTGAATTACTTTCTAGAAGTTTATTCCAGTGCTATAACTTTTTTTGTTGTTTTTGGTAAAATGTTTTTTCAGATCCAATTTTCTAGTAGCGTTTTATTTCTTCAGCGTCTTACCACAAAATCAGTTTTGAAAGAAGTACGAAGATGAAGAGAAAGCATAGATCAAAGGCATTATTATTTAAAGAGTGTATCATCCAGGGAAGAATAAAGGTTTTTGGGAAGTGTTCTGTGTGTGTGTCATGATGGGTGTGTGTGGTGGGGATCGGGAGCTGCTGACTTCTGGATAAGAAGGTGGCCCAGTCATGGAGCAGCTACAGTGCCATGTTCATGTTTCTCAAGCATGTTTCAGGGAAATCATCTTTGCTTCTCTATCAAAACCTTACAGATTCAAGTTACTAGACAATAGAGAAGTACAACTACTAAAAATAAAGATAACGCATTGAACATCATTTCAACCTGAAACAAAATGATTGGACAGAGAAACCACAAATTTAAAAAGCATAAGATATAAATAAAAGGAAATATAGAAGAGATAGGCAATATGAACTGAGAATAGTAAGTAATAAAGCAAGTGGGCATATTCGCTACAAAGATATAACCAAAAATTAGATCATAGATAATGGGATAAGTAGATGAATATTAAAGAAAAAACAAATTTGTAGTCTAGGAAACAGATTTAGAAAAAGCTTCCTTCAGGTTGAATTAGGAAAGGATAAAGAGAAAGAAGAAAAACTATGTGACGTGGAGGAGAGAGCAGGTAATTAGATTGATATCAAATTTGTAACATGACACTAGAAACAAAGAAGACAATAGAGTAATGTTTTGAAAGAATGAAACAAATAAAATATAGAAATTAGCAGGGGTAACTATAACAAAATGGGAAAAAGAAGGATTTTTTAAGTGGTATCATCCTCTATATCTAGACAAATAAACTGGGCCACCTCCTAATATGTCACGTGCAGAGACAGTCTGGACCTACTAAAGAACTGACATAAATGTGAAGCTATAAATTTAGAAGAAAATGCAAGAAAATATCTTTGTAATAGACAGATGAGAAAGATGTGTTATATTCTCAAAAGCAAAAACCAAAAGATTATAAAGTTATTCATTTTATTACATCAAAATTAGAAGTTTATACTCAACAAAGGAACCATGGGGGAAAATCAACCGATTAACATCTGATGGTCATATTCAATAGTCTGACAGAAATGAAAGGAATGAGATATTTCTTCATGCTTACAAACTGGAAATCTGGGGCTGGAGCAGAAGCTCAGTGGTTATGGTGCTTGCCTGTATGTGTGAGGATGAGGGTTCGAACCCCAGCACCATGCACACAACAAAGTGTCAGAACAACGAAAGTCACATGAAAAATTAAATAGCTCTCTCTCTCTCTCTCTCTCTCTCTCTCTCTCTCATTGTCCCTCTCTCTTTAAAAAAAAATTGGAAATCTGAGTAATGTCTCATGTTGGTGGAAATGTGTAGACGCAGACCATGGAAACACTTATATGTTACCAATGTAGTGGGGATTAGTGCAGCTATTCTGGATGTCTGTCCATCAATCTCACCCTGGGGTATACACCAGAGAGATTCTTACATGGATCTGTAAGGAGAACATGCAAGAACATTGTTGGTGGTAGTGGAGAACTTGAGCCAATCTACATGTCTTTCCCTGAATAAATAAGTCAGATTCCACACCATGGAATTTCATGAGGCAGTGAGCAGTAATGGGCTACATTTTTAGCCAGTGATGTGAATAGAAATTTAAAATATCTGGCAAGAAAAGTATCAAAAGAAAAAAAAAAGGAACAAAAGGAAGGAAGAAAGGAAGCAAGCAAGGGAAGGGGAGAAAAGAAAAGATCAAGTATAAAAATAAAATCTAGTATGAAAACATTTGTGTAAAAGTTATATTTGAAAAATACAACAAACATTATTTCTAAAGAACTCTTCCAAATAAATGATTGCATCAAACATATAGGAACATTTTCTTGTAGAGTGAGGGCACAGTAGTGAATGGTAATTGGTTATGGGGTAAGAGGGAACTGAATAATACATTAAGCTAAGAGGTCTTTTTGTAGGCAAAGGATAATAGGCAAGGCATTGAGAGTCTAATGACTCAATCCTTTGCATCAACAGATGGACAGATAGAGAAGTGAATGGGAAAGAACACTGGGACAGCCTACTCTTATTTTTTTTTAAACTTGGAAAATGCTTAATATTGTAGCATCAGTGAATAAACTTACAATACTAAATTTACTTACTCTATTTAAGACCTCTAACATAACAAAATCCTTTTATAGTTTTATGGCATCTTCCAAAGAATGATTGGTAATTATGTTTAGTGCAGCAAATAGTGATTTTCTGTTTGCACTGCTGGAGAGGCTACTCTTTAATGACCCTGTGCTAAGAGCTTGCCTTCTTATGATTGACTGCAGGAGAAAAATGTGGCTCCCCTCATTTCATTTCCCAATGATGAAAGAATAGTTCATGGACAGGAAGCAATGTGCTTGTAGAGACTCATGCAGTAAGGATGAGGGTAGCCTGTCATCAAATGCCCACACTCTTGACATCATTCCAAACCACCTTGACAAAATCTCTTCATGCGGATGGCAGTGCTGACCACAGAAGGGCATGTGAGCATGTGTGTATACTGTGTCATTGCAATGCCATAGCTAGGGCATGGTGTGGTCACTGCTCCTTCCAGCAGACCTCATGTGAGGGAGCAAAGGAGGGCCATACAGACATAGTAATAGGAATTGACTTCCTCCCACCTCTCTGAAAGATTGCAAATGCCTCCTTTGGCGTGTGGTACAAGCAAACTGATATGGTATGAAATATTTAAAACTTGAGTATGCTGATCCATGTTTCAAACAAAAGTTTACTCTCAAATAAAATGAAAGTAAAGAAGTTGAGAAATAGCTACTCAGATGAAAGCAAAATACTGACACAGTGCCAGTTTCTACTTAAGAAAATAGACTACCTCTTGGAGGGTGAAATTTCCATACTTAAAGATATTACTCCAAAAGTGAGCATGGACCAGAGGCATGTGGTCTTAATAAATCTTATTCCATATCCCTTGGATTACTACTAAAATAGGGTTATAAGAAGTGCCTCTTATGAACACAGGGACTATTGCAAGTAATTATAAGGAAAAACAATAATGCATGCCTCTGTTATGAATGAAGTTTACAATTAGGCACAGATGCCATTGTGCCAGTATTTGCAGTAGGAGCCTGGGCACTAGAGAATTTAAGATACAAATCAAATTTTGCAAGTGGAAAAGGAAAATGGCACTCCCTCATATTATCAGTACTTCTCCTTAATAACACCGGTAAACACCAGAGTCTCATCCTAAGAAAAGGAAGATTAAACCAGAGCTCCTTATCAGCCTGCCATAAGAGACCTCGAGGTGTCAGAATTAAGTCCTACAGGGTCACAGCATGAGATGAGGATAATGTGCAGAGACAGCACCAGCATCAATATTCCAAAAAGGCAACTAGATAATTGCTTCATATCACATCTAACACACAGTGATAAAGACTGTCAGAGTAATTACTCCTAGGATACCAGGGACCGCCACGCTGCAATTATTATCATGGCCTGGGTTGGTTTACGTGTGATTGTGTGTCTCTCTCACTGCTGCCAGATTACCTCCTTGCAGCTATGTCACTCAGATTGGTAGATTTAGCTCTGGGGGGCACAAGGGTTCCTTCTGAAATGCTGAGACTGAAGTGCACCAATTTAATCTTGCTTCTTACTGGTAAAAGCTCAGACCCATTTGAAAAAAGGCTCACAAGAAAGGGAAGCTTTGAAAAAGGAACCTAAGCCTGGAAGTATACTCTGGATGCTTTCAACATTCTTCAGTATTCCAGAATATTTTATTCCTGAGATTTCAAATAATGAAGACAAAAGAGATAAAGTTTCTAATAAAGGATGTTTGCAGCCTTGCAATAGAAATAGAAATAGAACTTAGGGAAATCAGGGGGTTTTCATTGACTTCCTTTTATTGCTTTCATAATTTTCTGAGAAGGCATCCCACTACCTTATCCCTTAATGGAGAGTTTCTGCAAGAGTTAGACAACAGGAAACAGAAAAGGGAAGGGAATAGAATATTTACAACAGAAGCTTTAAATTAGCAGCTCCTGACGAGTCTGAAAGTCCAGGAGTAAACATGATCAAAACCTGTGGCATACAACAGTTCACATGTAGAGGGATTCCTGACCAATTTCAGACTTAAGGGCCAACCATGGCCCTACTTTTTGAATGGCCACAGCGAACTGAAATTTCTCATGATGCTTGTTGATGCTGGTCTCTTACCGAAACAGATAACAGATGCCTGTCAATAAAAACATTGACCCACATCTGCAAGTCTTGGCTCTTCTTCATAATAGTGACTATTTATTAAGCAGTTAATGTGCACAAGGCATCAAAGTACTTTACATGTGTTTACACATTTTATCACATTTAAATCTCAGCCACTCTGTGGCATCTTATAATCATTCCTATTCTATATATGAGAACACTAAAACATTCGAAGTTTTAGTTACTGGGCAAAGTTTCATAGCTACTAAGTAGCAATGTCAGGAATTCACTTCAAAAGTCAAACTTGAGGGGCTAGAACAGTGGCTCAGCAGTTACGGCACTTGCCTGGCATGTGCAAGGACATGAGTTCAAACCCCAGCACCATACACACAATGAAGTATCCGAGCAAAGAAAGCCACATGAAAAACTAAATAAAATTTGATTCTGTCTGTCTGTCTCTATCTCTCTCTCTCCTGTCCTTCTCTCTCTAAATTAAAAAAAAAGTCAAACTTGAGAGACCTTAAACTTGACCATGATGGCAGAAGAGTCAATTATGACAACTGCAATTAATCAACTGACAATTTGGATTCAACTGATGAAAATCTACCTTTCAAATGTCCATTGAATGTTTTATAACTCATAGCTAAAAGCGCCACATCAAATTCATTGTGATTTATACTTGCAATTCATGTTATTATTTTAAAAAAGAAAAGCAAAGAAAAGGTTACCAGTGCCTGCAGAAGAATGGAAGCTTAGTTTAATTTCCTGTCATACAGATAATTAGGCACAAAATAGGTCCCTAAGGTAATTAAAAACATAATAAACCTAATGAAACAAGGACTGCATCCTGGTTAAAGAGGAAAAAAATAGAAGTCATAAATCACTAGCAAATCATGAATTTTCGCAACAGGTAGATTATACTTGTTTAAAAAGAATTACTGGCATTCCTCAGAATGAAGAGTTGTGCTGCTGTAAGTCAGCTCTGAATGAGTCCAGTATCACTGTGAGCAATGGTAAATCTGTTATTTCTCAATGGGAGAGAGGGGAGGTTGTGAAAGCTGAGGAACTGAAGCTCTGGGTCAGATTTCTGGCAACTGGGTACTGCACTGTAACCAGGAGTGATAGTGAGGCATCCTGAGTAGCTCAAAAACAAGTTCTCCTTGGAGAGGGGAGTGTGGGGACCCATCTGCATTTCCTTGAAATGAGGGAGGGACCACAGAAATAAGATTGAAACTCATATTACCTCTTTCCTGAGACTTGCTCAGACCTGGCCATGCCATTGCCCTGCCAAGGGATAACATTATGGAGGAGGTATTTTAATCTGCTTTTGCATTCCTCTGACCAAAATATTTGACAAGAGCAACTTAGAGGAAGAAGAGTTTATTTGAAGCTTAGGGTTTCAGAGGTCTCAGTAAACAGACATCAGATTCCTTTGCTCTGGGACCAAGATGAGGCAGAACACCATGACAAAAGGAGCCACCAGAGGAAAGCTGCTCACCTCATGGAGGAGTCAGGAAGCAGAGAAAGAGAGGAGTAGGGGCCTACAGGGAATGTAAACCCTTCCAGAGCACGCTCCCAGGGATCCACGTCCTCTGCCACACCTCACATGTGCCCACAATTATCACACAGTCAGTCCATTCAAACTAGGATAGATTTATTAGATTACAACTCTCACAATCTAATCATTTCACCTTTGAATATTCTCATATTAGCTTTTGGGGGACACTTCACTTCCAAACCATAACATGCAACCATTAACAGGAGGCAAGACTCAAATTTCCTTCCTAACTCAATTCACTTAGATCACTGATCCTCTACTACATTGCTGGTCTGAACAGAAAAAATAAGTCCTTTTCCTATAAAAGAAAATAGTTACAAATATATTCTTAAAATCAATTTTATGACCTAAGTAGCTGATTTGAAACTCATGTTGACTACTTCAGAAAACAAGGACACACATGTAATAAAGATGAATAGAAAATACACAGATTATAAAAGAAATGGCCCAAAATACTGCTTAATAAGACTGGAAGTTTAATGCAGAGAAAGAACTCAAAGGAGGGAGTTAGAAGGCTAAAGTTTGAATTCCGCCTGAATATTCACTGCTGTGCAACTAACTATAGGAAAGATAGCTAATCTTTCAGGTTCTCTGTTTTCTTTATCTTTAAATACAGAAATGAATTCTCTTTGTTTATTACCTATACAGAAAGTTTGCTGATATTTTGGCATTGATATTATATATAGCTGCATTACTTGTTATATGAGCAGTTTTTCCAAGTTGATTTTCTTGGGCTCTCTGTGTGTACAATGATATCATGAATACCCTTAGAATACTGGTAAATTATATAAATCTTATTTTAATACTTCCCAGAAAATGGTTCCAGTGTTCCCTTGTCAGGCATGACATGGGTTTTTGTATTGGAATCAAAGTATTTTATCAAGTTAAGGAAGAATCCCGCTACTTCATTATACACTGACTTTTGAGTCATGTAAGTATAGTATGTAATTAAACTCAATAGATAAAATTCTAAAAGGAAAATCAATTAATGCTTTATTTCAATGTCAAATGTCAGGTTCTCTATTTCTAGGTTATAGCAAAGGCATAGCAATGCCCAGGACCAACTAGCATCACTTGGGAACTTGCTAGTAATGCAAATTTTAAGGTCCCACCCAGACCTAGTGTCTCAGAGTCTCTAGGCAAAAAGGCCCAGTAAGTTGTAATTTATCAAGCCCTCCAGAGGATTCTGATGCCTGCTAAAGTTTGAGAGCCATTAGTTTAGCTGAATAAATAGGTCAAATGGGTGATGAACCAGAGAACACTAGGTTGTTAGTAGGGAAGGGCCATAACTGTCAATCAGCAACCATATGAGGCCATGATTGAAATGTGGTTAGGAGTATAATAAAAGCTTCCAGCTGCTCTAAACTTTGCTCTTCTCCACTTAGAATAATACTCACCCCTTTCCCCCAAAGTGGAAGCTCAATCCCAATTTCTCTTCTTGATTAGATAATAAAGGAAAGATAATGCACCATGATGAAATGTCTATTGACAGTGACCTGTTTTAGTTCAATTCTCCCAGAAGCAGACCCCGAGACAAAGATTCAGTGCTAGTAATTAATTTGGAAGGTTGACCCAAGAAATACAAATGAAGAAATTAGGATGTGAAGAGTAGGCAATCAGGAAAGAATCTGCTGTCAAGACAGACAATTCTGTGGGTAACTGCTTAACCTTGGCAGAAAACACGGAAAAGGTAAGGTACAATGCTGTCCACAAAATGAACCCAAGCTGGAGCAGGGAGCTGGGATATTTATATGACATCTCCAGAGCATCACTACAAGAGCTGCCCCCAGGAGGGCTAGCTCCTAACTGGAATGAACCAGATTTTCTGCTCCTGGGATAAAGAGTCATCAGTCACATGGATGCAGGTATTAGTGGCTGCAATGTGCCTCTACACCCATTGCATACTTTGAAAAGTATGCTATATTCATTATGTCCCTGTGGTTAGGCTGTGACAATGTTGCATTCTATGTTGGCACATCAACATCATTACATGTATCAGATTTGCAAGCTCCAGCTTGGGAAGTCTAGCACCAGCCAGCCCACCTGATAAAGAGATCCACAGAGATGGTTATTATTTTCAGTAGAGATAAAAGAGGATGGAGTCTCTGCACAGGCATGGATAGATCAGTACAACTGGGGTTGAGGGATGTGAAGTTGCAGGGAAAAATACCAGAAAATGGAGGGAGGAAAAAAGTGAAAGTAGATACTGAAGGAAATAACATCAGAATTCCACCAACAGTCAGCCCCATTGCTCCTAGGGCTCTGCCAGCAGATTGCTGTGAGCTGCAGGAAAAGGAGACACAGGAAGGTGTCAACTGTGCTCATCACAGGTACAGATGCCCTCTGTGGGTGCATCACTGGAGTACATGCACATGAAGATATGTACCTGATGTGACCCAGCTCATTAGTGGCTGCACAGGGGTTTGAAAACAACAGTAGAACCACTTTACCTATTCAAATTCCTTTTATTTGCTTAGGATTTTTCTTTAAATATTTATATTTATTCAACCTCATCTTCAACTGTAATAGCAATGAAATCATTGGTTTGAGATTACCTTTTTGTTTTGTTCCAAAACATACACACATAAATGTGTAATTATTTTAAAAAAGCTATTCCATGCTAGCTCCAATACCTCAAAGACTACCAGGCAATATTCTGACAAACAGAGCTCTACAATTTGCTTTCTTTATATGATACCAAGCATCTGCAAAATAAACTAGAGGTTCTCAAACTTTAGTTTGAGGAAGAACAGACTCACAAACATTCTAAAACTGGACATCAGGCTGGAGCTGTGGTTCAGCGGTTGGAGCACTTGCCTGGCATGCGTGAGGACCTGGGTTAAACCCCAGCACCATACACACTAAGTGTCGGAGAAACAAAGACCAGATGGAAAAATAAATAAAATTGATTCTTTCTTTCCCTCTCTCTCTTAAATATATAAATAAATAAATAAATAAATGCACATAGACTTGTCCCCCACTCTGAGAAACTCTGATCTGGAAGGGACCCCAGTGAGATCCAGGAGGTTACATTTTTGAGAGGTATCTTGATTAAGTCTAATGAGATTGCCATAGGACACTAAGAGGAACAATCTATGAAGTCAAAGCATTTAGAGTAGCTCAGGAGAGTCTTTAAGGTAGCACCCAGTGAAAAAGTTACTCTTGACCTGAAAAGTGTAATTATAACAGTTTCCTCCACACCCACAGTTTCACTTTGTGTGGTTTTAATTACCCATGGTCAAATGTAGTCTGAAAAAAGTAAAAGGAAAATTGCAGGAATAAACAGTTCACAGTTGTAGATGTTGTGCCATTTTAAGTAGTGTGATAAATCTCAGGTGACAAAATTCCATGCTGTCATGCTTCCTTCCCATTCAGGATATAAATCATCCCATTTTCTGTGTACAACACTTCTCCAGCACTGATCCCCCTTAGTAATTTAGTAATAATCTCAGTTATCTGGTCGACTTTGCCATATCACCATGCTTGTATTCATGCAGGCCCTTAGATAGAAGCCTGACCCTACCTCACAAGGCCTACCTTGTCTCCACCTTACTTCATCTCACCCTGAAGGTATTGTATCCTACCACATCATCACATGAAGGATGATAGCAGTACAACAAAATACTGATGGAGAGGAGGAAAGAAAAAGGGAAGGGTGGGGAGAGACCACATTTACAAAACATTTACTAAATTATAGTTATAGTTGTTCTATTTCATTACCAGTTATTGTTAATCTCTCATTGCACCAGATTTATTAAACTTTATTATAAGTATCTATGGACAGAAAAAAAACATAGCAGAAAAAGTATCAGGTTCAGAACAATCCAAGCTTTCAGTTATCTATTAGGGGTCTTGGAACATACCCACTATAGATAAGGGGCACCTCTGTCATTACTTACTAACCACAGCAGGATAGGAAGCATCTTCCACAAGATGTGTGTTTGTGCGTGTGTGTGTGTGTTTGGGGGGTTTTGGGGGGATTGCTCACAAAATGCCATGGTATAAAGAATGTGAACAGGAGACTTCTTGGAGTCCCAAAAGGCTCAGGAATGTGGCACTGGGAAAAGGTAAAGGATTTTATGAAAGAAAGCATAGAATCTTCAGCGATTAAGAAAGAGTTTATCACAAGGTACATGTGTTCCTAGTGCCACACCAGAACGCCTCTATAGAAAATGGAACAGAACTGCTTTTCCCTTTCCTTTCCATCCATGACGAATTTTACCTGGCTAAAGGCCAGGTAAAAAATGGAGACTTGAGCGACACTGGTTTTGATATGTAATTTACCCTACAATATGAATTTTCTAAGAGTGCAGGAGAAGTGAAGCAAAAGGTAAGGCCATTTTCAGACACCAGAAGATATTTTCTACTAGGTAATGAACATCTCTCAACCTTGACATAACTTGATGACAATAGTTTAGTACTAAACACGATGTCAGAACAGATCTTTCTCCTGAGAATATGAAGAGGTGAAGAACATGAGCTGCAGTTTGCAAACCCTGGTGTGGTCTCCAGTTTTGCAGAATATGCCTCAACCCAACCCCATCTCCACACTGTAGCATGAGAGAATGGCTATCACCTGAATACACAGAGAGATGGGGGGTTTTCTGATTAAGGCATGGCAGCTTCCTTCAAAAGATACACAATAAGATTTCAGCAGGTAGACTGCATGAATAGTAGCATTACAGAGGGAGTTTGGAAACCATCTAATTCCACTATGTGAATAATTGCACTTATTTTGCCAAGAATATATAAGCTTCTATATGTTGATATAATTTGGATTTTAAAAGCAAACATTCTGTTACATATACAAGTCCAAAATGACTTTTTTTTTTCTGTTTGAGAGGGCAAAGAAAATTTCAGGATTCTGGAGAGCAGAGTACATGTATACTGGGCACTGGTGACTTGCCTCTCAGGTTCTAGCTGAATGTGTTCACAGACCAAGCATTTGGTGAATTTTACCTGATTATCTCATTGGTTGGCCAACTAACTAAATCAAAATAACAAAAGAAAGGCAGAATCAGAATCAATGAAAAACTAGGATGTCAACTAAAATGATTTATTTATTTTGAATTGATGGAGAAAAAACTATTTAAAAGACTAAAACCTTGTGTTTTAGTTAATTCATCCCATAAAAACATATTAAATAGCCATAAGCTAGGCATAGTTGGTAAGATTTCACACACTGTCTCTTCTAGTGAAAAGGATAATATATATGTAAACAAATACAATAGTGGCCAATACTCTGAAATTAATAGAACTGGGAAATGCAGGGACAGGTAAGAAAGGGGAGCTGTTTTTCGGTGATGGTCAATGTAAGCAATGGGCAGAAGCCAGTCATGCATGGAGCTGAATGAAGGGTGGGAATTTCAGACATCAGGGACACTATGCATAAAATACTTGAGGTGACATAAACAACACTATTTAATTTGAGATAGACTGAAATTTATGGATGAAGTGGTTTGATTATTTTGGGCTGAGACAGGCAAAATATAACCCAAAGCCAAATCTGAACCATTGACTGTTTCTGTAAATAAAGATGATTGGGACATAGTCCTTCCATTAATTAGTCAATATATTTTCTATGACATTTCATATCACAATTTCAGATGTTAGTAATTGTGACAGAGACTGACTGGTTTTCAAAGCCTAAACTACTTAATTTTAACCCTTTGCACGAAGTTTGTTGGTCTCTAATACAGGACCTGGTATATTATGGCCGGGGTCTGGATTTTATTTTTACGTTCAACGAATAGTTCCTACACAATTTTAAACAGGTGTCCTTATGATCTGCCTAACTTTTACATGTCACATGAACACTATGCTGAAAATGATCATAAATGAGAAAGCACAAAGACAATTTCAGTTTCTTGAATTATTCCAGTAGAAGATGGTGAGTTGTGGTACAATTGCAGCAACATGGATAATGAAAACTAGCTGCGCTCCAGATGTATTTTAGAGATTGAGTTTACAAGAATAATTTGTGAGACTGTGTTTATAAAAGAGTGATTCTAAGATTGAGGTTATAAAATAAGTGAGGTTTTGGCCTAAGGAAATTACAGACGATGTGTCATTTTAAGGAGATGATAACCGGAGAAGCAGGCTCGAGATGGGGCAGAAATCAAAGGCACTGTTTTAAACTTACCAAGTATGAGATGTCTAATAAATATCTATGATGAGATGCATTGTAGACTCTGGAATGGGGGACAGTCAAGACTGGACATATAAATTTGGGACTCATCAGTGCATTAATATATTGAAAGCCTAAAGATTGAACAAGAGGACTTGAAGACAGAGGGCCCAGCATCAAGCCCTGGGGTACCCCAACACTTAAAAAGTGGCAGATGATGGAAAGCTGTGAAAAGAGAATAAAAAGGAGTGAGGAGGAGAGAGTGCCAGCTGTCAATCTATAGCTCTAATTTTCAAACCTACCCTTCTACACTTAGCTCTGTGATAAAGGGTTAGGATGTCTGCTTAGACTCTGGCACTAGAGGGAGAGGCAAGGCAGGAAGAAATGGGAAGTGCAGGCACTTCTCCCTTGAACTTCACTCTGGTCTTTCCTCTTCACCCTGGCAGTGATGGAACCTTGTCTTAGCAGTAGTTAATTTCACTTGCCACTTTCCTAGTAGGTCCCACAGCACTCTGTTCAATGACAGTAGCACCACCAACAAGTACACTTATTTCAGAGGCTGGGTCCTGGCACACAGGACCCTGCTCTCAGCCCCCAATCCCAAGTAAGTCCCACACAGGCAACAGCTACTCCTCAAATGTGAGTTCAGCTCCTCTGTGCCCTTCTCACACCTTCTACATTGGAATCATTCTGATATCCTCCCTCAAGGTGGTGGCTGTTTCCTGTAGTTGTTGTTACCATAACACACATTAACAAACTCTTTTCTCAATTTTCAGTTATCTGGCTAAAATATTCTTTAAATGAGGATATATAATTCTGTATGCCCCTTTCAATTATTTAGTTAAAAATATTTTTAATAAAATAACTCAGCAAAATAACTAGAGAATGTGCTTTCATAAAAGAGTAATGTTTCAAGAAGGAAGATGAAAGAGAAAGGGTCAAATAATTGACTAAATATTGGATTTGGTAGTAAGGAGAGTTTTGGTGACAATGATAAATGTATGAGTACTCTCAGATTTGGTACAAACTAGTCATTACGAATACTCTCCAAAATTGAGTTTATAAGGAAATTTGTAAGACTAAGTACATAAGAACTCGAGTGCTTTCAGCCAACAGAAATAGTAGATGGAGATACCATTTACAAAGACAGCTAACGGGTTTGGAAGCGTAGTAGAGTTGGCAGAGGAAGAATGGGAGGACAGAAGGTAGAGATGAGTAACATGGTCATATTTGCAGATTTCTGTGGTGAAAGGGGGCACTGAAGGGGTCAATCTTTTCAAAATCAGAGCTGTGAAGGCACGTGTATAGACTAATGGAGGCAGATACAGACAACGTTAGGGAGTTGAAGTGTGACTGTCAGAGTGAGGTTTTTGAATACCCATAAGAGCAGGTGGAATCCAGAATACAAGGCAAGGATTTGGGCTTTTAATGGAACCAGGGGCACTATTCCACAATGTCACAGGAAGGGGGCAGAATGTACGACTTCAGATGCAGGGATGTTAGGGCATTTGGTGACGGAAAAATGATGTAATCCTTTTTTTTAATCTATGTATATTATATTTCCTATTTTTTTACTTTTTAATTCAGAAATTTATTTGTTGAACAATCAAATAAGCTTCTAACAAAATAATATAATATATATAAATTCTGAAAATTAGATTTAACCCCAAAAGCCCCCCCCCCAATTATCCACCCTTATCCCTCCCCCCCTTCCCAAAACATCTCTACAAATGCTTTAGGCTGTATTACATTACACCTTATCCGGATTTAAAACATGATAATAGACCTTCTTTCTCAATGGCCAGGTAATCCTTTTTTTATTTTATTTTTTTACTTTATCTGTTTTGGGGACTTAAAGAACCCATAGACACCTAACCTTCCAAGCAATTTGCATTGTAGAATGGCTCTTGTCACTCACAGCATTGGCAGGAAAAACATTTTTGATTCCCAGTGATCACAGAAATTGATATTCAGGGTACACACGTGGTAAAAATTTTCTTCTCAATATGGAGAATAAAGATATAGGACTGGCACATTCCAGAAGTGATGTGAGTACCCATAATTACCATGATAAATTTGCTGAGTACTAAAAATAATTCTGTATTTTCCTGCAGGATTTGCAAGCTAATAATAAGCAATTTCCAGCTGTGTGCTGTGACAGCAAAAAAGAGGGTCTAACATCCTTATAATCATATTTTCCATATCTGTATTCACATTAGCAAACACTGATTAAGACCCCTGTGCTTAAACGAGCATTTCATTGTTAAAATCTCTATACTAGGTAACTTCTACAAAAGCTGGCAATATTGTAGACATCAGACTTCAAAAGGAGGATTATCAAATATTTTATCTTTTAGGCTTTTTAAATGCACTCCTGTGATTGTAAAACAAAAGGGCTAACAACAGTGAGAACTGATGTTTTTCTACAGAGCAGATTACACAAACACATCCCAAGGGCTCCCCTCAATTTGGCTGTTAAAGCTGTACCAAACAGCAGGCTTCACCACTCGAAATATTGGGCTCAGCTCACTTCATCCTGCTCAATAAAATGAGTGTGACTGAGAACAACTAAATCAAACACTCATTTCTTGGGTCCATTTTCTCTAGTTTCAATTGTTCTGAGCACTTGAATGTCACCATTTAAAGAAAGGACATAACTCTTGCATTATGAATTCACAGTTGTTTCTTGGAGGTACTGGGGAATAAAAGAATTACCCTTGAGAACAATCTGGTAAGCTTTGCTTGCTACTGGGCTGGGCCACACCCCCTCAGTCTTCTCCTTATTTCAAAGCACACAGAGCTGGGCCCTAAGTTAGGCAGGTAAGATCAGGCCACTGATGCTCCAGTTGTTTTCCTACTGTTTCTCTCCAGAGAAAACCAGAGAAAAGGAAATATCTGGTCAAAAACTAGATATACAAAGTTGGCTTAAAAATATGAAGAAGGGTCTAACAAAACCAGTTCAAAATATAGATGGTATCTGACTTTAATCAGCATTGTTTTCAACTGGAGTTTCCTAAAATTTAACAGAAAAGCAACAATTCAAATTGATAACCATGATTAGTGCTATCCATCTCTCTATGTACTGTTCCTATATACCAGGTGCCTTGTTGCTATGAATAAAGTTGATGTTATTTTGTTTGGTTTTATATTCTTATTCAATTTCAGCATTTCATTGAAGTATAAAGTATGTACCAAAAATGCTTAGTCATAAGTGTAAAGATTGGTGGATTGTCTGAAATGGGAAACACTTGTGTAATCAGCACATCACAAGGGCATTATCAAGACCCTAGATGTGTACCCTTACAGTCACTACTTCCCATAGATAACTTCCATTCCGACTTCCACTGGTGTAAATTCATTTTTCTATTGTTACACTGTATATAAGTGGAATCTCCCTGTGTGTAGTCTGGCATCTAGCATTTTGTTGGGTCTTTTAACTCTAACTGGAAGTCATTACCATTTTTTGAGCTTTCGCCAGGGAGTATTCAGAGCCGTTACTGCATCATTACCACATTCAGTTTTCACAACCACCTCCTGATTAGGGACTATTATTATCTTCTTTAAGCAGGTGAAAACACTTCCAACTTCGGAATGTTAATATACCTAAGTCAGCCAGCAATAAATGCTGGAGCCAGGGTTCATGCTTTGTTTATGTGGCCCCAAGAACAAGTCTTTCCCATGCAGACTTTCAAGAATGTAAACAAGGCCAAATGTTCCTGAATCATCAAAATCCCTAAGGATCTGAGAGCTCAGGAAATATTGTCTCTCAAATGTGTATCTGTTAACTGTGATGATGCATCCCGTACCATGTCAACTCAGACCTTCCATACTAATATGAACTATGGTGACTTTCCTAGCAGTGTAACTTGGTGCCAGATAAACTGCAAAGTGACATCTAAGGGTATATAGCATGTGATTCAAGCATCTTTATCAACTAAAAGTAAGACACACTTCCTAGCATTGGTTCATAACTACCAATGAAAGAGAAATGGTAAAGAGAATAAAAGTAATCTATCCTGTAAGATTCTGAACAGCCATGGGGAAAAAAGAACACAACGAATAAAGAAACATATCATTCTTATGATATGATAGTTTCAGAAAAGTATTGCAGGTTACAAGCCAATTTATGAATATGAGTGAATGTGTTCTACGTGGCAGGAAGTCTGGAAGTGAATATATATGCACACACAAGCACAAATACAAAGAAAAGAAAAAAATAGTTGGAAAGGATATGCACCAAGGGTTACAAATAGTTATTTTTCCAACTATTTATACAGAAAAAAGGAGCTAATTGGAGAAAATGTGTACTGCCAGAATATTTAATGATCCAAAGGAATTACTTATGCTTTTTAGCTGTGTTCATGGCATTATAGTTATGTGTTTCTTTTAAAGTATTACCTGTTAGCAGTATATCCACGCTGAAGTTATAGGGGAAATCATATGATGTCTGGGATTATTTTTAAAAAGTAATCAGTGCTGTGTGGGGTTGGGATAGAGATTAACCAAGAGTGGACATAAGTTTTTTGTTGTCACATCTGGTGATGAGTATGGAGTGCACTGGGTTCACTACACTATTTTCTCTAATATATGCTTGAAAGTTTCTATCATAAAAAAGCTAAAAAGAAAGAAGAAGAAGAAGCGTGACTTTCTGGAGTCATAAAAGTAGGTGTTTTCAATATTCTTTTGCTTAATTACAATATCTCTTCTGTATAGGAAATAAAGATTAAGAAAGTTATTGTTGAAGCATATTTCATAGTTTATACTTACTCTTTCATCTAGGTAAATGTATTAAGAAGTGATTCCCTTGAAAGGCAGAAGAAAGAGGACCATGAAATCACAGGAACCATTTGCCCACTACTGATATATATGAAACAATCTAAGCAGATGGATTTTCTTCCAACATGACACCTACTTCATTGTTATCAGTGTTACCACGATGTGCTAAAGATAACTTGGGGGGAAATTATTAGTGTTGATTCATTAGGTAAAAGTAAATATTTTCATAGAAAACTAGACTTCTGAAAAAGCACAAGGTTATTTTTGCATTTCAGGCTGTATCTGTCAGCTGTTCCTCATTCTGTTCTGGGTATTTCTTTTCCATCTTGGGATATGTTACATTCCCAGTGGAAGATTCCTGTGATCCTCACCCAAAGGTCAAAATTCTGTGCTCAGCAGCACAAGTGACCCAACCTCTGGGAAGAAAAAAAAAAATCACATCTTGTGCAGAAAACAAGGTTAATCAGTCTGGTGGAACAGAGAGATTACTGACCATCAGAAAAGTATCTTTCTTAATATGGAGAGAAAAACTCTGGCCTTTTTCAATCAAGGAAAGAAATGGCTTTAGTATGATGGTGATGCAAAGACAAAAAAAGGTAAAAAGGAAAGTTTTCAGTGAGAATAAAATATGTTTCCTCATTACTGTCTCCAAACTTAAAAAAAAAAAAAAGCTCCTTCAGAAGTAGCCAGAATTTAGGGATGGGGTAAATGTGACTACAAAGGGAATTTTGGGGATAACTGGAATTGTTCAGCATCCAGGAGGAGGTGGTGGTAACATTAATTTCCATGTATCATCATTTATCAAATCATATACCAAAGAAAACTAAAGAGGAAAAGGGGGGAAAGGTGAATTTTAGCTGCATGCAAATGAAATAATAGTAATAAAATGTAAAGCACCAAAGCACTCCACACTTCATCATTGTTATTTGTATGACAGGATTTCAAGAATTTTTGAATGACCCTGGCATGGTAGTGCATGCCTATAATGCCAGGTACAATGGATGTTGAGGCAGGAGGATCAATCACAAGTTCAAGCCAGCTTCAGCAACTTATCAAGTCCCTGTCTCAAAACAAAACTAAAACGGGCTAGGGATGTAGCTCAATGGTAGAGTATCTCTGGGTTCAACCCCCAGTATAATAGATAAATAAGTAAGAAAATACCAATTATTTAAATATTTTTGAATGGATCAGTAAGTGAAAGATGGTTCAAACTGTGAGTAAATGAAATCACTTTCAAAGTGAAGACAAATTGTTGAAATGTTTTTTTTAAAATACGCTGAAACTAAACAACTAAAACCAATTTATGATCTAAGAAGTCAACTGGAAGGAGTGAGGTCTTTGGAGATGCTAGACATTCTATATGTCGCTCCAGGTGTAGGTTCACAGATGTGCTCAGTTTGCAAAAATTCTTCTAGCACTTATGTGCTCTTTTCCCAATGGATATGATTCCATAATATGTTTCCATAATTTTTTAAAAACCTACTAAAATAACATCAACATCTATCCTATCTTTTAAAATATATTACAAGTAATTGCCTTTTACAATTCAGTTATATAGAAAAATTGCTGTGCTGGATGACCCAGTATGTTTCCTTTCTGCCTCTACCACAACCTGTTAATAAGGATTAAGTAATCCATCATTTCTCCTTTCTGCCTTTGTTGCCACAGGCCTTTGAGTAAGAGCTCCTGGTTGGCTCTAGGACCTCATTTTTTCTGCGGGCTTTTTTTACTTTCCCCCATCCGTGAATCTTTAATGATGTGGTAATACATGTGCCTTGTATTTTAAGTCACCTTTAAATGCCTCTTGGAAGCAGACACAGCACAAATCAAAAGCTCAAAACAAGAAAGGAGATCCTTATTTAACCACTTTACAAGCAATCCTGAAAAGAAAAAAACAAAACTCATCTGTTAAAATGAAATGCCACTGATAACTGCTCAATACAACACACTTTGTCCACTTAGAGAGAGAAGCCGTCAATCTCTTCCAGATGAATACAACAGGTGGTATAACTTTGAGCTCATACCCAAGGAGGCTGAGAAACATGTTATAGATGCAGACAGGAGAAAGAGAAAGTTAAAAGAAAACCCCTAGGTATGAGGAACAATTCATACCTTAGACTTTTGAGCTCAGTGATAAATAACAGCTGAGTCTAATTTCATACGTGAGCCTTTTTAAATTAGAAGAAAATGGATGACTAGCAAAAGAATCTAAAACAAATGCAGCCATTGGCTCATGCCTGGTAACTGGATTTTCCAGTTACGAAATTCATTTCATTTTCAGATTTTGAGCATACTGAGAATGCTCCCTTGTAGCTTGAATCCACACCACAACACAATGAACAGGACCTGGACGTTTGGAAGGAAAGCAGAAAGTGTTAGGACTGATGCAACAGAGTCTAAGTCTCTGTGTGCTTTGGACTACTTTGAAGCTGAAGTGATAGAACTTTAAACCAGGCATTCTATAGGGATTGCCAAAGCTAGAAAACTTCTAGAACATTCCTATCCTTTCATGGTATGTTTCTTCCATTCAGTCTGGGTAAATCACTTTCAGACTTGTTTATGTTCTTCACAATGAAGATTGAGAATATCTTCAAATCCAGGTGAAATATACTTCACAAAAATCCAATTGCACGTTGCCCTACCTTAAAAGATGCATCTTTGGAATATACTTCTGAACTCTAGATGATTCCAGAGCTATTCTTATATGTTCTTTCCTAATGAAAAATATTAAGATCTGATGCTTGACTCACTTTTTGTTTCACTAGAATTCACCACTGGTTTCTGGGGGTAAAAAAGTGATTATAAAATGCAAAGTGTGCAGCCAGGGGCCCAAGCTGGTAAATATTATCGGGGCCTACAAATTTCCTAACTGGAAAATCCAGTTACCAATTTTTATGGAAACTGCATATGAATTTTTTAAAACAATTATGCCCAAAGATTACTGGTAACAGTTAATACTGTTGAAGCATCTGTAGAAAAAAAGCGCATTTATTGGTCATCCCCTTATGTCAGGCCAATGTCCAATATTTGTAATGAGTAGAAATGTGTCATACACAAATCATATTGAACTGCATCTTTTTGAATGGTTGCGAGGCAAGGAAAATAAAACTGAACCTCCTAGGAATTTACATTTTAAACATAATCTGAGAATCAGGTGGGAGGGTGAAATTTTCACAAATGTGTGTCAATAAAATGTTGCCAAGGCACAATTCCAGTCAAAATTGGGTATGTAATTCCAAGGGCAAGAGAGGAACCAAGGTGTTGGTTCAATTGTACCAGGGAAATGTTGAGGAGGCTTTTGAACGGGAGGTCTGGAAGGATGCTGCTTGATGAAAGCCCAAGGAACTAAAGAGTATCTGGTGTAACCGTTCTCACACATTTTAGCTTGTAGGGCAGATCCAGCTTCTTTATTGGAATTAGGTATCTGGTTGGAGTTTGTAATTTTCAACTATTCCATAGAACAACTACTTATAAGAGAATCCACGGGCTTGCTTATCCTCTGCTGTCTTCTTTCTTTGCTTGGGGTAGAGAACGAGGAAAAGGCTGGAAGAACTTTTGCTGATTTTGCTATGAAACACTCCTCAGAGCACAGTCATCTTGAAATCTGTGCACATACTCATAGCTAATCCTCTGCTGCAAGCCCTTCCTGCAATGAGCCTGTTTTGATTCTCAGGGGAAAAAACTCCCAGTACAACAAAAATAAAAGTTTATTTGAATGAAGGAAAATATCATTCTGTCCTGGCATGTGAGGACATAATATGATTTCATTAAAAAATGATGTTCATTTAGTTTTTAAATGACATGGAAAAATACGTATAGTCAATGGCTCAGTGAAAAAAAAAATTATATGAGTGAGACTGAAATGCCCTATGCCAGCTCCCTGCAGTTGTTCTGGAGACAGAATGGTGAGTTATTCCTTTCTGTGTTTGGTCAGGTCTTGCTTTCCTAAATTTCCTGCAATTAATTCTTTTGCTTTTTGAATACCATCATTTTGGAAAGTAGCCTTGTGGCTTTGGTTTGGATTCTTCTTGATTAATTGGTCATAAGAATATTGTTAGGTACATTTTGTAATGATGTAATATGGATAAGCTGTCCTTATTTATACCTCTAATTCACTATAGTGAAAAAAGTGATTTTTAGCTACATTGGTAACTACCTGGTATTTACAAGATCCTCATAGGAAGGTTTTCTCCTGGGGCTATATCTTTCTGAGACTTTGCATGTGGGTTTGATAATGTGCTGAGTTTCCTGACTGAAAATGAGCACTCCCTGAATGTCACCAACTTGGCAACAAGTTTCTCCAGCAGAATCACTTTTTCAGATCCAAATATAAAGGTAGTGTAAGTTACCACGTACTGATAGAGTAAAGCAATTATTTTTATTTTAAGGCAATTATTTTAAAATTAAAAACACATAAAATCATAGTATGGGTTATATACTTCAAAGTTGTATCAAACTAATTATACCATTAGTATAAAATACTCAAATAAACTAAGTTAGTAGATAGCAGTTTCACTTTCAGTTCTTCAGACAAAATAGCCAAATTGACCAGTAGCTCCTACCACAGCGACTAAACCCTAGATAGATTACATTCACTGTCACTAAAGTTTATTTTTTCATCATCTGTTTGTCAGGAATTAACTCTAAAAATTAAATGTTAAAAATGGTTAATTTAAAAAATTTGTACTTTGCATAAGCATGCTACTAAAGAAATTACTTTAACAATGATTTTCATTGCAATTTGAGAATAAAACAAAAGAAATTCTCTCAGTGGCTAATGGATATGTGATTTACAATACTGAATAGAGATTTATGTCAGAGTTTGGCAAGTGACTTACTCCTGTTTCCAGGAAAAGGACCCTTTTCTCCTATGTGGGGAATCTTGAATGAATATATAATCTCAATCAATATTCTACAGAGTGAAAAAGCTCCTTTCTCTATTGATTGAACTAGAAAGTGCCTAAATTTTGTGGAAAGGGTGTTTACCAGGGTGCTTTTTAAAGTACCATGAAGAAGTTAACATGTGTCTTTAAATTTGTCCTGTGACTTCACAAAATGTTAATGACTGTGCAGGAAAATACTGTGGTCAACATAAGTTTGAGAAATGTGATGTTAAATATAATATTTTTGTTTTTCTTTTACTACAGGGTGTTCAGAAAACTTAATAGGATAGTTGGCTACTTTTAATTTTCAAGAGGAAAATAGAGATTGCAACAAATTCTCCAACCTGTCTGATTAAGTAAATTTTGCTGATTAGTGCTTAAGAATGCACTTTATGAAAAAAAAAAGAGTAAATAAGTTTTGTATTACCCAAAACCAAAAGGTATTGAATGCTCAAAAATGGGTGAGAATTACACGTTTTCTTAAAGTTGTTGATAACCTAATGCCAGATATGTAGTCTATAATTATTATATTGTCAGAAAGATTATTACAAAGGTTTATAGTAAGCATTTGGGAACTTCCTCTAAGCCCTAAGTTCTAGCATAACACAATATGAGGCATGACTTAAAACATATATTTCAGTGGATTCCAAACGAAAAAAAAATACACTTTGGAAAGAATTAAGTCAAAATGTATTTGCATATTTAAGTAATAAAAGCCCCAAGTCCTATCCTCATCCAAGGCCATTGTTGCTCTGTATATATCATGTATATATTATGGCACCTCCCCCAAGCAAATGCCTTGCATAATTTGAAAAAGATAAAATTGTACAATAGGCAATGCTTATTTTTTTCCAGTATGAGGTCTTATAGAATCTAAATAGCTAAGTTCTTTTATTTCAACATAAATATATTTAACAATAAAGTTTATACCTATGGCAAAGTTGAATATTTGCAAGGCAATTAGTAGGGTGTATTTTCCTAAGAATGTACAGTACAGTACTGAATTTCCAATAAGCCAGGGAAAGTATAAATATTTTAAAAAGAAAAGTATCTATAGCAGGAATACACCCATAAAATAAACTGAAGAAAGGGAAGAAAGTTTGGGGGAAGATACTTGGAAAATAATCATCTCTGACTCAACCTTCTTAACTTGGGAAAGTCCAAACAGAAATCCAGAAATTATAACCATGTGATTATTTTTTAAAGACATCCAAAATGTTTCCAGCTATCTGCATGTTGCTCTACATACAAACAGCACCATGTTTAAAATAAAATAGTGGCTTGAGTAAAAATACTTCTATATTAATTACTCAGATGTGCAACTATAGATCAAAATATACTCTTAAGAGTTATACTCCCAAGGCTGGAGCGGTGGTTCAACGGTTGCAGTACCTGCCTGGCATGCTAAAGTATGTGGGTTCAAACCTCAGCACCATATACACAAAAAAGTGTTCAAGCAATAAAAAACACATGAAAAACTAAATAAAATTGATTCTTTCTCTCCCTCTGTCTTTCAGTGTTTCTCTCTCCTTAAAAAAAAAAAAAAAAGAATTATATTCCCTTAGGAGAATCTTAATTACAGGGATTCTGATGATAATATGCAAATCAGAAGGTATGATTGATAGAAATAATCAATTGAAAATAGAAAAAATCAATAATTGATAGAAATACAAAACATATTTAGGTTACTTAATGGAAGCTAAAGTGATAGGTTTAGGAATAGGCATGTGACCTTATTGGTCCAATGAGAGACAATGTCAGGATATTTAAGGAAGTAAGAAAGGATACCCTCTTTCTTTCTCTCGCTCCCTCTCTCTCTCTCTTTCCCTATTTATTCATTAATTTGTTTATTTCTTGCTATATTTGTACCTAAGAGGTTACAAAGCTGGAGTTGCTACCTTGAGTCAGCTGAAATGCTAAGAGTCAATGTGTAGTGACTCAAAATAATGTCACCATGAAGAATGACAGAGTAGTGAAAGTGTGGGTACCTGTTGCATAGTTTGAGTGCTGAATCTAGCTATAATGGAAGCCAGTTCTTCCCCTGGACTTCTGATTGTTAGAGGAAAGGAATTCCTTTTCTTGCTTGAGCTGGTTTGAGTTTTTAGTCAGTTGTGACTAAAAGATACACACGAGAGTTGCAATCATTCTATTTATTTTCTTTTCCCAAAATGACTGATCCTCAAACCTAAAAGTCTGTCCAAGTATGCATATTAGGGGACTTTCTTCCCAGATTAGTCAAAACTCAGTCTCAAAGTGCAAACCTTTATACCTAGGCCCTGCCTCCACATCTTGGTAGCATTAGTAGAGGTTTGTGCTTCTGATCAATCAAAATGGAATTGAGGAACAGAACCATTAAAGGCAGGAATTCTCCAGAAGCACTTTTTTATCCTTCTCTACAATTTTTTTTTCTGATTGAGCTATGTGTTTAAAGATTATTTAGGAAGTCATGTTCTTTAGTTAGATTTTGTTAATTGTTGTTTTGTTTTCCTTTTTGCTCCCAGGCAGTGATCATGACCTGGGAAGAGAATAGGAATGGCATCTCTGGAGAAGAACACCGCATATACTTTTGGATTCTAAAATGCTAGTATTCCCAAGATCCAACTTTTATTTGTAAGACTTAGAAGATTCTTTTTATGACTTTCATATTATGCCTGTAGATACCACTTTTAGCATCTATAAGGATTTGGGGATGAAATCACAATAGTTGTTTACTAATGGGAACCTTAGGCCTGAGTTTGACATTGAAGAAAACACTAAGGTAGAAAAAATAAAGTTTAGCCAATATCTCTCATGCAGTACCTCACATTTGCTAGCCTCCCTTGCAGTTCACTTGGAACTACATGATCAGTTCCGATCAAAGAGCCACAAGTTGAAGTAACATGTGTCACTTCTGGACAAAATTGATGTGTTCCTGCCATTGCTTTCTTTATAAGCTATGGACTCACTGGAAACCATATTCTGAGATGGCAGTATCACAAATAAATTGGCCATTTATCAGTCTGGGTCTCTGAGTAACCAGTCATGTTGACATTGCAGTATTAAACATGGAGTGGGAGCCAAAGGTAAAGTTTTGAGTGGTAAGCCATTAAATATTCATTGTTGGTTTGTTATTTGGCATAATATAGCCTACACTGACTAATGCATCAAAACAGAAAAGAGAACAATGTGTTAAGCAGAGAAGTATCTCCCATCCTGAAAGTCTAAACCCCAGAGGGCTCCATTTTATTGGGAAAGAAACATAAAGGATGAAAGGTATTAAATTTCCCTGAAACTCAAGATACGATAATTAGAATTCAAGGTTTTTACATTGAATTTATCAACATTTGAAATTCAGAAGATTTCACTTGAAAATCTAAATTTCTAGGGTCTCCTGAAGTAATAGCTCTGAGCCTACCACATTCAGCCCTGGTAACCATTAACTTGCGCAGAGGAGTGGAGCAGCTGACCCCTTTAACAGGGAGAGATGCTTTTCCTCTTACTATTGCCCTCACTACAATCTTCACTCATGTGTTACCACCTGCCTCTTACAGATATTCAAGTTCATGACTTTTAAACAGGCTCTCTAGGATATAATTCTCCAATAGTTAAATACTACCAGGCAATTTTGGCAGGCACAGTAGGGCCTTTAAGTTGCCGCTGGAGTATCCCTTAAGGTACATAGAAGTAATTACTGAAAGGTACCCAGAGGCTTTCAAGGGTTAAGGCACATGGATAACATTCCTGATTTACTCCCAGGCAGTGTTTATATACTGTGATAATCTGGCTCCAACTAAATGTGTTCATGGTAGTTATTTGCATTCTCTATTATTCCCAGGTGTTGGGAGCTGTTTTCTATGCTCCATATTTGGGGCTATAGGGATGCCATATCTGTGGCTTTTTCCCAGCATCATGGAATAAATTTGTGTGACATGAGCAATGAGCGACCAACATCAGCTGAGTCAATCAAATTATTCTCACTTTTCAAGTATATGATCAGATTCTCCTGCTCTTCATGAGTGAAAAGGAGCAGTGTTTTTATATAATTCATTAAATGATAGAGTGTTGACTAAACTGCACTCACCATTCATGGAGAAGTCCAAAATATTTACTTTCACTGTGAATTGAAGCCAAGTCTTTTTAACTAGAACTAATATATTTGAATAATTTTCAGAAGAAAAGTACCCCAATTATTCAAAGCTGAAGAGGATAAAATGCTGTAGATGTGTTTGTTACTTTTGATAATTAATTTGCTCAGTGAGATACCAAAAGCACTTTTTTCTTTTTTTATGCAGAAATTTATTTGTTGAACAAAAGCACTTTTTAACAAACAAAAATTCTAGCTTCGAATTTTTTTCCTTATTTTTTTCATGATCAGAATAATTTGAGATATAGGATATACTTTAGTTTCACAAGTAGATAAGTGTAAGCAAACAATATTTTCATATAATACTGGTTAACTGTAGAAAGAAACATTAAAATTATGCTACATTGCTCTTGGTTAGGCAAAATTAATATAATAAAAATGGTCATTCTACCAAAAGCTTTATATAGATTTAATGCTATCCTTATAAAGATACCTATGTCGTTCTTTACAGACATAGAAAAAGCAATTCTCAAATTCATTTGGAACAATAAGAAACCTAGAATTGCCAAAATACTACTAAGCAAGAAAGATGAAACAGGTGGTTTTGCATACCAGATTTAAAACTATACTATAGAGTCACAGTAACAAAGACAGCATGGTACTAGTACCAAGATAGGAAAGAAGACCAATGGAATAGAAGACCCTGAAACAAACTCTCAAATCTTTAAACATCTGATTTTTGACAAAGGGGGACAAAATATTACATGGAGGAGAGACAGCCTCTTCAACAAATGGTGCTACACAAACTGGACAGCCACTTGCAGAAAGTTGAAATTAGACCCATATCTTTCTCCTTGCACGAGAACCACATCAAAATGGATCAAGGAGCTAGGAATTAAACCAGCTACCTTGCAACTGATGGAAGACAAATTAGATCCAACACTTCAGCATTTAGGAGTAGGCAAAGACTTTCTCAACATGTCTCCTAAAGTGAAGGAAGTAAAGTCAAAAATCAGCGAATGGGATGCCATAAAGCTAAAAAGCTTTTGTACTGCCAAGGAAACAATCAAAAGAGTCAAGAGGTTTCCTACGGAAATGGAGAGAATCATGGGCTATGATTCCTCTGACAAGGGTCTCACATCCAGAATCTACAAAATCCTCAAAAACCTCAACTACAAAAACACAAACAGCCCAATTAATAAATGGGCCAAAGAGCTAAATAGAAACTTCTCAACAGAGGACATTGATCAAGCCAATGAATACATGAGAAAGTCCTCTAAATCACTAGTAATCAGAGAAATGCAAATGAAAACCACATTAAGATATCACCTCACACCAGTCAGAATGGCAAAAATGAAGAAAATAAACAATAATAGATGCTGGAGGGGCTGTGGAGAGATAGGCACACTAGCACTGTTGGTGGAGCTGCAGACTGGTACAGCCCCTCTGGAAAGCAGTGTGGAGAACCCTCAAAAAACTAGGAATGAGCCCACCATACCATCCTGCTATTCCCCTCCTGGGTATCTTTCCAGGGGATTTAGAATCAACACATTATAGTGACACAGCAATATCTATGTTCATAGCAGCTCAATTTACAATAGCTAAATCATGGAAATAGCTAAATCATGTCCCTCACTGGATGAATGGATCCAAAAACTGTGGTACATATACACCATGGAATTTTACACAGCAATTAGAAACAATGATATTGCAGCCTTTGAAGGTAAATGGATGGCTATGGAAGAAATTATGCTGAGTAAAATCAGCTTAACACAGAGAATCAAGTGTCGAATGTCTCCACTCATCTGCATAGGCTGGAACTAGACCCTGGCCATGGAGAAAGGTGGTCTATTATCATGTGTTAAATCCAGATAAGGTGTAATGTTATACAACCAAATACTTTTTTAGAGATATTGTGGGTAAGGGAAGGGAGGGACAAGAGTGGGTAATTGGGGGGCACTCCTGGGGGTAAATCTAATATCCAGAAACTATACACATTTTATATTGTTTTGTTAAAAACTTGTATGGTTGTTCAAAAATAAAAGAAAAAAAAGTATAGTAGAGGATATACAGTCAGTTTTGGGAGGAGAGTTAACTTAAGACGTGGGGATAAAATGTCACTGTATATACTATAGCCACAAATATAGAAATGTTCTTCATAGGTATAAGAATTATGTCACTGTATTTGGGTTTTT